>JXSR01S050236.1:2196-17148 GCA_000969725.1 Ophiothrix spiculata
TCCGCAACGCGTTGTGGAAGTTTTAAAGTTTTTTGTAAACATGTAAATTGTTAAAGGTTTCTTTTTAATTCAAGTTTTAATTTTTCAGCTAGAATTCATGTACATGTAGTTCTGATTGGTTCGTTTCACAACGGCATTGTGGAATATTCACAACTCGTGGAGTTTTCACAACGAAGTGGCTATTCGCCGTATCGTACTGCGGATAAGAGACAGCTCGTCTACTATTCGCAGTTCGGTGATATACGAGGGGCAGGAACTTTTCTGCAGCCAACATTTCATCAATATTTTGGCGAAGATACTGGAAGCTACTGGAAACCTGTTTAGGCCTATGTGGTCTATTTTAATAAAATTTCAAGACACTGTAAAGTAAAAAGCACTCGTTTTGGAACTGGCACTCGTTTTGGTACTCATTTTATCACTTGTTTTGGTACTTGTTTTGGAAAACGAGTAGGCTAGGGCCTAATAAAACAAGTGCTTGTGGTTTTAAAACGAGTGCCAGTTCCAAAATGAGTGCTTTTTTACTTAACAGTGAGATAAATCCAATTTCAATTCAGAAAAAAAACATTAATAAAATGTTTAAAAAAAACCAACACTGTAGAGCGTTCTAGGGGTAGGGCTGTTTAACTGTTTTCAATCAGCTCAGTATTATGTAGGCCTATATTTTGTTTTCCTGTAGGCCATACTTGTGCTTTAACAACTTATCATCGCATCCAACAATGGTAGTCTAAACATCAT
Organism: Ophiothrix spiculata; assembly: GCA_000969725.1. Classification (NCBI taxonomy): domain Eukaryota; kingdom Metazoa; phylum Echinodermata; class Ophiuroidea; order Amphilepidida; family Ophiotrichidae; genus Ophiothrix; species Ophiothrix spiculata. Next base: position 2,932 of record JXSR01S050236.1, read on the forward strand.
GTCAGCCATTCCGTGTAGGCCTAACTGTCTAGCTTTGATGAAAAATGCTCAGAACTTTCAAATTATATCATGAGGCCTACATGCATCTCTATCTTTATGACACTGCCACCAAATCATCATATTTCATCTGTTTTGAAGAATTTTGGTCAATACACTTTCTTAAGCTGAATTCAGACTCGACGCAAACGTATTATATATACGGTACTGCGGATTAGATGACAACCTGATCAAATTCGCAGTACGATACTGCGAATTACCAACAACTCTATCTAATTCGCAGTACCATACTGCGAATTAGGTAACAATCCGATCGTATTCACAGTATGATACTGCGAATTAACTGGAATCGTGATCTTATTCACAGTACGATACTGCGGATTAGCTTGCAGCCAGATCTTATTCGCAGTATCGTACTGCGAATAGACTCTTCCTTTCACAATGCGAAAAACGTGACCATATCATGGATGGTTTATAGTTAGAACGCGTCTTTGAAAATAATAAGCTTACCGTGTTGAATAGAAGAATACATGAACAAACATGATCAAGTGATCAGCATGATGAGTGGCACACTGACTGGCAGTGCTAGACCTAGTAATAGCTAGTATGTCTATGAAATGATTGTATTTAGCAGTGTACATGTGTCATAACTTAACTGAGCACAAATTCCAGAGATCTTTGGACAGGCCCGTATAAAAATCCTATTTAACACTTACTTCTGCTGTTTGTGATGAACGGGTGTGGTGTGGTGACATCGCGCCCACGGCATGCCAACGGATCATCAAGTTATCAAGGCATCGCATTCACGGCACTCTCATGCACTGCAACCTACACACTGAACAGGAACTCAGCATCGCAAATACGGCACGGGTGTCAAATAGAAGAATCTTATACAGGTATCGCCTATGTATTACAGGCTGAATATAGCGCACAATATAAATCAATGGGACTCATATATTATACTGTAAAATCATTCCTTTTGCGAGACTCGCAACCACGGCAAGGCCTGCCGTATCATCGATGCCGGTACAGCATCGCATCCACGGCATAACAAGTGTTCTCCAAACAGCTAGATGCCGAACAAACATATAAGTCGCAAAATAAAAGCTTCACCTGAAAGTGGGTGATAAAGCCAAGGGGTGATTGAAGGAGGTCAAACATGTTAAAAAGTTGATATATCATCATAAATACGTTGACAAGTCAAAATATTAAAAGCAGTAGTGTGTTTCAGTCCCATATGTTACTAGAAAAAATGAAATTGATACTAAATTGCATACAACAGTAAATATTTATTTCAATATTCACATTTTGAAAAAAAAAAGAAGAAGATTAGAGCAGGGATGCCATTTGAAGTACCGATAATGAAGAACTTTCAAGTTCAAGAGTTATATCATATAACAAAAATGATCACGTTACATGATTGAACACTATTTTACAATGCCACAACGTGATTTTGAAAACTTCGAGTACTTATAACTGCACAAATTTTCACAGTTCGTAATCTTATTCGGAGCAGTCTAAAGAATTTCATCAAGGAAGCCGACTGTTAGCCTCTACAGTGTTCATGCATAAGCGTTGCTTCTCACGTGTTATGCGTAATAAAATACAACGCATCGAGCGATGTCGAGGAAAGAAATTACTAATCTTATGCCAAGTCTGATATGCTATGTGATTTTAGTAATTTAGCATGAACATTGGTGATGATATTGGTAATTAAGATACCAATGTCAAAATTTGATGGCATTACCAAATGTTGTAAGAATGCTCCAATAGCTGTAGTAGTCATTGCTATATATAGGACATTGTCGTACTTCAATAGAATCTTGTATGCAATAAAGTTCTAACAGAGATGTTTTCAATGATTTAAATACATAACAAATCGTGTTTTTTTTTCTTTTTTAAATCTGTAAAGAGTAAAAAAAAAAAAAGATCAGTTACGATCCACTTTTAACGGTAACTTAATCCCAGCTGTGATACCGTTCAAATACGGTATTCCGGCATTTTACTGTTTAGAAGTGAGATTTGTTTCTACCTTCTTACGGTATTACACTAACAATCTGGAATCTATCCTACTTTAACAAAAAAATTCTGTTTTTTAACAGTTTATGCCGGAATTTAACTGCTTTTAAACGGTATAATACTAGCAGCTGGATGTTGTAGAAATATACGATATCATGATCCTACGCCCAAAATATCAAGATTCTTAACATTTTGCAAGTTTCACAGTATTTGGTTATCCTTCAATCGCGAACTTATAGGTCTTTCCAGTTTCAGGTGCTCAGGTGCTCTTTGATAATACAATATTGTGTACAGAAATGATAACAAATTCTACCTAATAAACGGTTATTTTTTTTTAAAGTATAACATTTAATTTTCTTTTTTTATTATGAAATAAAACACAATTTGTTTGTAAAAAGACAAAATGTACAATAGAATACGAATCTGCCTTAGAATACATAAGATAATAATTAAATTGAACTGAAATGACTTTAGACAAATAGTATGTTTTTAAAACAAAGAACAGCCTTCATTCGGATTGACAGGAAAATATTGTAGGGTATCAAGAGAAGATGTACAAGCCATGATCAATCAATTTTATGTTACAGTATGCCATGATCTGATACTATGGAAATACATTGGCAAATATTATGGAAACAAATGCATCCGACAGGGTGGAACTTTTGCAACATTGTAAACTTTGTAATCTGGACTTTCTGAGTGATGGGACTTGGCATTTAGCATTTCTAGAGTATATTTACCGGTCTTGCGGAGTGCAAAGAAATATGTTGCAAATACTATCATTAAAACAGACGTTATGCACGCATTCATCTACTTAAAGTATATGTGTAAAACGTAATGCAGTAAAAACAGAAATATTACTTCAAATTTAGTACCTATTGAATCCTACAATGATTTACAAAACGTTTTCTATTTATCTATAATTTTATCTCTATTTGTCATTCTTTATTAATTTATTTTATACAACTGGGTGTTTTTTTAATATTTACTGTGCCGTGTTTTTATTCTCAGTTACTTGCAGAAGTCATAAAGATGCATCACAAGTTTGTCCAAAGACATAAAATTGTATTCTTGGAGATTAAATAATGAATTAACTGCTGAGCACAGTGTGAGTGAAACATCAACCTTTAGAGGTGGTTTGAAAAGAAGTTTTACTGTGTAAAAACCTTCTATCATTGGACATAATTTTATTTTAGCCAACTTCATGGATTCTATGTACAACTATAACTATAAATGGTTTGTAATAATGTACATACTGCTTTAATACTTTGCAATACAGTCATTGTCAACCTAAATGGCAAGAGACTGGTTAACATGGCAATATTCTACTTAGCGCAATATGGAAGGTGACTTAACACGGCATCAAGTTGTTTATTCTAAGGATTCCTTTGCTTTTATCGAATGGATACTGGGCTCCAATGGGAAATGCAATTTACACATCAGACAGTGAATGTTATCCAAACACATTTAGCCTGAAAAACTTGAGAGACATGTTGAAAACCTAAAACCGCATGGTTTAATGTCTGAAATGCGAAGGTTCCCAACATTTACGCGCTGTGCAATAAGCGACCTTGCTATCGTCTTATACCTAACGGACAAATTTAACGTCATGTAAATTAGAGAAATGTACAATACACGGATATATATGACTTTTAGTGTTATCCAAACAAAGTTACCTTGACAATCTTCTAGGAAACGTAAAACGTAAATACCATTATACCATGATTTTATGCCCAAACTGTCTAGACTTGTTACAGTTACAAGCTGCACAAAAATCGGCCTTTTTATTGTCGCACACCATAAGAACAAATAAACGTTTTGCGAATTAGACAATAGGGAATCGCATTTTGCATGTTTGTGAATGTTATCAGCACAAATTGTTGTAGGAATTGTAGGAATAGGAAATGGGAATTTTAAAACGTCAAATACCTTGATATGTGGAACACATCAAGGTTCTAACAATTACGTGCTACACAATAATCGACCTTGCTAATTAGTTGTACATTAAGGGAAAAGTGTACGTTATACGAATTTTCCGATGAAAATTAAGGTGAACAGGTTCATAAAGAAAAAAATGTTTTTTTGTTATAATGTGCATAAAAACTAAAGACAAAACGTCATGCGATTGTAAGAAAGTCGTATCTGCAATGCCTGCCTAAAGTCATATTTATTTAACACCTAGTTACTAGAATGTGAAAAATCCCTCAAATGCCCCGGTCATATGTCAGTGGCTCTTGAAATGGTTCTTCCTAACCCTGAAGAACCATTTCAGGAGCCACTGACACATGTCAATACTAGAGATTATTTAATTTGCAATCCGAATAAATGACAAATGACAGCTATTGCAGATACAACTTTCTTGCTATCAGCAAAAATTGTTGTTGGCAATCTCATGGAAATTGTAAAACGTCAAATGCCTTGATATGTGGAAAACATCAAGGTTCTAACAATGACATGCTTTACAATAATTGACCTTGCTTATTAGTTGTACATTAAGGGCAAAAAAAAAATACGTTATACGAATTTTCCGATTAAAATTTAAAGTAAGTGGGATTATAAAGACAAACACTGCAGATACGACTTTCTTGCGCTCACATGACGAAATATACTTTTTATAATAATAATAATAATAATATAATAATAAGAATTCTACAAAGCCTCTATAATTTACTGTTACAATTTACAGATTTTTCAAACATAACTGAAGTAATACAACATTGTAATGTCATTTGATGTTTTGAATTCATTCAAATGTTTCATGTTATAATATCTGTGTTTATCCTTTCCAACTTTATCCTTTCCAACAGTTGAACTCAATTCATACACTCCGCGTGTCACCTAACCAATGAGAAGGCAAGAACATAAAAAGCACGCAGAGTGGATTGAAAATACACAACGCACTGCGCTTGCTGCGTGGCGGGCCTTTTGTGCGTAGTGATAGTTATACAAAGGCCTTATTTCTTTTTACAAAAGATACAGTATTATTTATATGTCGTATATGAATTTGATTAATAAATTTGCATGTCATTATTCTCATAAAATGAGACAAAATCAATAAACTACTGTCCAATGCAATCGCCCCCACGGACCTCGTGAATTGGAAGCATCAAAATTGACTGCGCGTGCATTGGTGCTGTCTTATTTTGCTCGTGATATGAAGTGCGCATTTATTTACCTAAATTCAATAGAATATAGTTGTATATTCTGAGCATTAGTGTGATCATGGTGGTCTTCTGGAGGACTTTAATATATGTTGTGAATTAACCTTCCTGTCGAGGGAGTCCTCCAGATAAACCCACTGCATGTCGTATGTTAGCAGACATTTTACGTACTGATGTCTTTTGTTTTTACTGAATCATCGTGTATGGTGTACTGAAATAGCAAAAACTGTAGTATTTACTGTAACAGATCTTTTATAAATAGTTTAAAGAACATTTAAGGTGCACGTAAATTAGTCCCTTGAAAATTATATATGGTAATTAAGAAAACTTAAATGTTTGACGAAATATCAAGCGTTTGCCCGCTATTTAAAAAACAATGTTCAATTCAGTTCAATCAATGCTATTAAAAACTTTCAGGGAAAAATATTTGAATAGAATTTTCTAAATAAAATTCCTAAGGGTATGTGTAAACAATAAACTATAGTTAACCATGCATAAACAGATTGAACCTACAGTTACATTGTTTACGTTATGACAAAATGTAGCATCAACACAAGACATTTTAAAATAGCCTGAACATTGCCAAATTTGAAATTAAGAGCTACTATTTCAAACAAAAAATGACATTTCAAAAAAAATACACCTTTATTTGGCAAGTTTGTAGACAACAGTAACATTTTGCAGAGAATACAAATCTCTCAGGTTTTATCTTTAAATTGGCATACTATTGAAGGATATAATATAGAGCACTTAGAGCGATTGTTAAACTTCTCCTGATGCTAATGATGCATCAGGTGATCCAATTCAATGACATTAAAAGACAGCTGGAATTTGAAAAACATAGCATTGTATTAGCCGATGTGACGTCTCAGGAATTATGAAATGATAAATTTCAATCAGGTTATGCAACACGTTTGAACTCAATATGACGGAATCATACGTTTTGCATCGTGATTTCTTACGATCGATGTTTGTGAAGGCAAGCAATGCTGTCAGAAGTTAGTCAATGGTTTTGCAGCCAAGTCAGTGGTTTTGCAGCCAAGAGTTGCATGCTTGACCCCATCCCAACATAGTTTATTAAGAGTAATTAACTCTAATTTGTTGTACCTGTAATAACAAGAATTGTTAACATGTCACTTACAACATGTGTTTTTCACAGAGTCTAAAACATGCCATCATCAATCCTATCATCAAGAAGCCATCGCTTGAACGGGATAACTTAAAGAATAATCTTACCTTTAACAAAATCTAAATTCGAGGCTACTCCCAAGAAGACAATGTGTAGTCCATATAGGTATCTATACATCATTGACATTGGATAATTCCACATTGTTAGCTTTTCTGTTTTAGTTTATATTTTTACAAGAATAAGAGATAAACACTTTCCAATATGCATAAAACACGATTTTCTATAATGTAAAGACGATGCCTTTACCAGAATATTCGTCAAGATATGTACGAGGACATTTATCAATTACATCCTACTTTTCAAGAACACCTATGTCGCGTTCACTAATAAGAAATAGATGTAAACATTACGTTCAAAAAAATGAGTTGCCTTGGTAGATTAGTATTAAACGGTTGACAGTTCCACAGGTGTCATCCAGTATCACCCTGAAAGTATCAAAGACTTTTGTTGTAGACCTTGCATCCAGTGGCAACAGGAAAATTAGATACATCAACAATTACATGTGTGGTAACCAACAGATACAATGTTTTCTTTTCAACGCTATTCCAGCAATAGAAATATTTATCTTCTATTTATTTTTCCTGTTATTTAAAACTACATTTGTCCTCTTTGAATTAACGCATACAATGGAGTACAGTGAGTAATAACATTGCACACTTTGAATTGGATATATCGAAATCTAACTTGATATGAGACACTTACAGACGCAGAATGTTTGCAGTGTTTTCAAAAACACCAAGTGATGGCAGTAGGATTGTAAGATACAACGATGTTTTTGAAAGATCACGTGACGCGCTAATTCATGCAAACTGCTTTGAATTTTCCCACAGACTTTTTTCAAGGATTCATGACAGTTGACTACGTATCTAACGTTGGAGTTGCAGGATGAAGCTACTTTTATTAAAAACAAACAAAATCGGTAGTACAGTATGTTGGTTTACTGATTCAAACTTTTAGGGAAAAAAACATGTTGCCAATGTTTGAAAACAGCTTCCATTTTGAGTATGTTTAATACATCTAAAGTACTTTTTAACAATAACAGGCTAAAGACGTCTGTTATTATATTATGTTGTATAATGCCTTTACTGTCAAGATCCTTTCATGTTATTAGCATTTGTCTTTGGTGATTGCTCAAGCCTTGCCATCAATAAACAACTCAACGTCAGTGTGTTCATAGACAAAGAATATGGAAATTGAACTGTGTCTTCCACATACGTTTAAGAAAATGTCCAACCATATCTATACAAACAAGTATGGAGCCAATTTCGCTAAATGTAGGCAAGAAACTGAGAAACAAGACAAATACAATGCCATACAACAACACCCACTTCATTCCACCTGAATGCGAGTTTAGATATCAAAATAAGTGCATTTGACCGGCTATCTGGCTGTCGGAAATGTATGAAACAATATCCTGTTTTCTTTCCTGACAAACTTATATCAGATTCTCTATCGTCAACTAAGTGTATCCTGAAGTGAAAAAAAGTTTTTGTTGGGGTATAAAGGTTTACATTGGAAGTAAACGTTAAGCCGTAGCATGCTTATTTTACCTGCGGAATATATTTCGCTCTATTTAATTAAAAGGAACTAAAAATTAAGATTTGATTGTTATGCACATATTTTAGTTCAAAAAAGAACACACACACACACACCAATACACACAACTTTAAATGAAAGTTTATTCCATTTAGAGAAGAACTTTCTCCTTGATCTTTTCTCCTAAATTTGCAATCTTATAAGACTGGTTAACTTGTAACAAATTAAGTTCAAATGTAAAGAAAACTGAATTACTCATTTTGGGAACACGGCAAAGGTTAGCCAATATAAATGAAAAATATGACAATATTTTTTTTATAAATGGAACGAAGCGTATCAAGTAAGTTCATGTAAGCGTTTGGGATTGATAATAGATGATAATAAACGATCATATCAAGAACATCAATAAAAAGACCAACTCATCCTTGTACATGTTAAACAGGCAAATCCATTTCTGGCCTATCACTCACTTTTGAGACACCGTTTGGGGTACATCAGGCAATGATACTGCCTATAATAAAGTTCAAATGTTACAAAACAAAGGTACTAAAATAAAATAACTGGTATGTCATGATATGATACAAGCACTGAAACCCTAAGTGAACTTAACTGGAAAACCCCGAAAGAAAGGCAAGCTTTTTATACTGCAACAACAATATAAAATATAATTAATAATCAAATGCCAAAATATGTATCTAGCAGATTATCAAGAAAATAAATAATTATAACCTGCGCGGATACAAAAAATCTTTTGAACTGATTTTATTTAGAGACCTATTTTATATTATGGCACCAAACCTTGAACGAAAAACTTGCCAAACTCATTAAAAATGCGTGCAGACTGCAATATATGCCAAAAACTCATGATAGGGAGACACCCAAGCCTTCATCTGCATTTCATACCTAAATTAGCTGATCGTGTAATTTGATATTACATGCTCGGGCTGAGATCGATGCGAAAGAAAATTACTATCTCTAAATGATACACAAGTCAACGAAAAGTTAAATTTTTAACACAACACATTGCCAAGTGAATTGGCATCAATTATCAGATGTGCGTGCATGAAATTTAAATTCAAGCAATTAAACGGTGTGAGTGGCTTTATTTCTTTCGGAAAGATTGTGCAAGGGTCATTATTTGGTCACGTCTGCGCATTTAAAACACTTAAACAAGAATTGTACTAAATGACAAACTTGTAAAATATCACTTCATTAACACGTTCCTGAATATTTTGAATACATTTAGGCGTGATAAAGATATGCTTGTATAAAGAAGGTTATGAAACCTTTTATATAGATCATTGGTGTTTTATAGAATTATGAAATAATCTTTAGATTTAGATAAGTACCATTATTTAGTCACATCTACGCCATAAGTATGAACTCAAAAGCAGCATTAGCACAACGGATTGATGACAAGCGTTTAAAATATGACTTTACTAACACGTTTCCAAAGCTATGAACAACTAAAAAATGCTATATAGAATACATAAATACATTTAGGCGGGATTTTATTTCAAGTGTATAGATCATCGATGCTTTATAGTATATTTAAGCAAGAATCTTTAGATTTAGATAAGTGACATTATTTAGACATGTATGCACAATTAGTATTAACACAATAACAAGGTAATTCCGTAAGTACATGTCATTTCTCTGATCAGCGATGATCAGAATTAAAGAACAATCTTTGTAGAGTTAACAAAGAGTAACTTATGTACCATTTCACATACCAACAATCCTTACCTTAAAATGGCATTATTGGTCGAAAAAGCCCGGCTCTATTAGGGTTAAGAGAGGCCGAATTATTAGAGTCCACACTGTGCAACAATATTTCAGGGCCTGAATTGAAAACAGATATAATGTTCTTCCTATCATATATGGATAAAAAATGTTGCACAATCTAGATTTTGACATTGAATCGGATACATTTGCCTTATAAAATATAGAAAATATCTAAAATATACCACAAAGGTGAATGGAAATAAAAATCAACCTTTGTAAAGTGGCATTATTTTTTGAACTTATTATGAATGAATGATTTAAATTAAAGTTCTCCAAACTTACTTTTTCAGCATTTAATGATTTAGTTTGTTCGTGAAAAAATAAAACATGACAAATCCGTCCGTCGGTATACTTCGGTACTAAAACCGGAAGTTGTGCCAACATAACAAAAATTGCCATTAGCGTTAAGCTTTATAGGACGCAGCTCCTAAGAATCGTATTTCTATACCACATTAAATCTATTTAAAAAAAATAGTATGTCAGTGTTTAATCATTTCCCAACTATCAAACACAGTATGAAGATATGGTCTCATTAACACGGTGATCATGGGGGTCAAAAGTATTAAACTAATTTTACCTACGTATTATGATAAGTACATCATTTTTGGGAGAAGAAAGGTTACTTACATTACTGAGACTATTAACAAAAAAGATAATCTGCTAAATCTTAAATAACAGAATGTACAGCTCACGCATTACTTTTAGGGCGAGGGATTTGATCTATGATAGTACCGGTAGCTGCCCTTAAGAAAAAAAAAACATCGGTGATCGAATTACAAATCAAATAATAAAAGAAAACTTGTGCTGAAAAGCCTTTCTATGTTATGCTGAATAACCATGGAATTGGGTCAAGACGAAAATTGTATTGTTGTCTAAATATTGAAAGTTTAAATCTCGAAGCTCTAGATCTATTGAATACTCCGGGAAAAAAATAAGCATACCAACTCGAAAAATCTTGAGACTTCTAACACTTTTAACCTATATCGTTCTTTGTAGTGGGAAATTCTCAACACATCAAATGGTTGTTAAGAATTTATTTGCATTATAATAATAAATGCATCGATATTCCAAAACTTCAGCGGTACAAGTTAAGATGGCTTTGGAATGCCCAATTTTTATAGTAAACAATAAGACCCTTAAACATGTTAAATAAGACCTGTGACACATTTCATTTCATTTCATTTTATTTGGAAAAATCTGACAAACAATAGCAAATCAATTTACACACAATAATCAATCATTACAGAGACAAAGGAATAACAAGATAACAATGCAAAGACACCAAAATGTCGAAATGCCAGGATGACCCATAAACTCTAACTGTGAATGTGTAGACTTATTTCCAATGGGGTCCTACAAAACAATGATGTAAATCAGAATGTACAAGCAGCTTTTGCTATTACATGCGAAAGGAAAAAAACAAGAATGAAAACAGAACGAAAAAGAACACAAATACTTAATAAAGCCTACAGGTTGACAATAGTTTTAAAACAAAAAAAAACATAACAAAACATAAAATAAAATGGAATAAGTCCTGTAAAACGTCTTTCATTAATAAACCATGTAAAACCAAACAGTTTGAACAATAAATTCTACCAATTTTTGATGGTGAGAAAAAATAACTGAAATGCTTTTGAACGCTTTGAACTATACAGAGTTTTAATTCTTCCAATAGTAATTCTTTCAATAGTAACATACAGTGCGGAAACGTGGACAATGAAGAAAGCAGATCGACAAAGACTAAGATCTTTTGAAGTGGCTTGCTTATGCAAAATACTGGGAGTCACCCTACGTGACAGAATCAGAAACACTGACATCAGATCACTCTAAAGACATTATTTCAACCATCACGACAAAGAAACTGAAATATTTTGGCCATATAAAGAGTATGTCAAATGATCGATACCCAAAGATTTTACTAGATGGACAAGTAGAGGGCAACAGACCAAGAGGAAGACCAGAGAAAAAGTGGTTAGAAGATATGAGGCAGTTCTGCGATGATAACAGCATCACCAACATTGCAGCACCTGGCATACAACATAGAAGACTGGAGGCGTATGGTTGTTGGGAAGCCATCTCCAAGACCCTTGGGAGGACGGCTCTAAGTCAAGTCAAGTAAGTAATCTACATGGTAATGATGGTGTGTTTTTTAATTTGTACAAGAAGATAAAGAAATCATTTTACCAATATATTGTAAAGATTCATTTTGTCCACTATAAATAACTGAAAGCAAAAATTAGGTCATCCGAAGATTTTAGGGTTACGACTAACACAAATTTGTGAAATGTCTAACATTATATATAGGCTTTTTTTTAAAGCATTGAAAGCATCAGTTGTGAAAAGTGGTGCTAGATATAGATCCCGTCATTATGATCTATTCTTTAGCTCTGTTCATCAATTTTCGACCTAAAATATGCTATTTGCAACCTGGCAGGAACATTAAAACTATCCAGCTCTATACTGGCTGTATCAAAATTCTTTGTACCCAGATGTGTTTTATTTTCAAAAAAATATCAAAAATAAAAAGAGTTTATTAATTTGAAAGTTTTTGCTATAAGTGAGTAGGACAATATCTCAGCTTTATAATCTGAAAGTTTGAAGGCAATTGAACACTGTTTCAAAGAGTTAGAGTCATATATTGGATGATTACAGTTTTACACAAATACTATACACACTAACCTTTGTCTACCGATGCTAGTTCCTGTCACATGGTGTCCAAAAAGAGGGGTTAATGTTCCCGTATATCTTCGATTTTGATAACCATAAAGTGGGCTTATTTAGTATTATAGTATAGCTAAGGGACTATTCAATCCATTCATGACAAAATAATAACAATCGATCAAGATGTTACGTATTTATGACGTCATAAATCTGAAAATTGAAATTTTTCGATAAAAAAATGTAAAAAATCACAATTTTGATATAAAAGTTCTAAATATCAGAGTTTCATGGATGGTTTTGCTTTTAGAAAACTAACGATAACACTTGTAACATTTTTTGAAAGTTTCAGCTCAAGTGCATTTTGATATTTTTCAAAATGACGAATTGAAAATATCCGTAGTGACAACCACAAAGCCGCCAAACATCTGAACTTTGACAGCGTATCTTACTCCCATCTGTTGAAGTATCCTCCAATTTTTTTTCCATCAGAATGACCGCAATGGATTCATTTATAATAGTTGAAATGCCCAGGATCAGTTGTCTTTTGCATTTTTATGCAGCAGAAAAATAATCCAAAGGTATGATGTATCCGTCACGGGGGTTAAATCAATTCAATGCTCAAACACACGTATTTCGACAAAAACACTATATTTCTTTAAAAGCATGTAACATGCTATTGACATGAAATAAAATTCTTAGGCAAGTTAAATCTACACAAACATTGAATATTAAAATAATTTTATCAAAATTTATTCCCATCATTATGAAAAATATCCAAAAAGTATACAAGATCAGGGTACAAAGAATTTTGATACACCTAGTATAAAATGAACAAAACAAAACCCTTTCTTTAGCCCGATTGACAGATGAGAAAAGCGTTTTGTGTCACTAATGGTAATATGATTGTTGAATGTTTCATAATAGTCCTCTTGAGGATCATAACAAGTCAATCAGCAGTTATAAAGTGTAGCTAGACATTTTGCAGATGCATTAGGTATTTAAAGATGGTGTTTCATTTGCACAACTTTACTAGAGTAGATGATGCAAAATTGATAACGAAAAAAGCTTCGAAAAACCAGCAGATAGCACTTCATTTGATGCTAGTTGAAAAAAAAATCCGGATTGGGATGCAAATGATGTGGCAGTCCAATCCAAAGGGACTGTAAATGCAGCACACTTCGTTTTGCGGTACAGAGGAAAATATGTGTCAAGATCGAACTTTGCCGAAATAGATTTTTGAATAGATTCACAATACTTCTTACAACGGACCATAACTTGACATGACTGTTGGAAGTCCAATAAGGTGTCATTTTAATCCTAATAACATGGTTTTTGCATATAATTTAAAAAGTGAAAATGACAAAGGCAGCATTTACGGCTGGATTTGGATGGACGGTCATAAAAATTAGCAATTTCAAAATATTTTTGAATTTTGTGGTAAAAATAGGATTAAACACGTCTAAATATGGCATATGTAAATATTTTATAACTGTGGTATAAGTTGTGCTATAATTTTACTGATCCTTTTAGAGATTAACATCTAGTTCCGTTTAAGGTTTATAACGCGCTGAAGCCATTTTTTCGAGCTATCTTGCAGAACGTGCTTATACAAAAATACAAACGAGGACCGCCATAATCGTTTCATTCAGCTTTATATACAACATATTTTTTCAACCTGAACTTATATAGTGCACCGCGAAAATGTCAGATATGGGCATTGACTGGCTGTCGGAAATCGGAAATTGTTGAACAAATGACCTATTTTTTCTTTCTTACTTGTCAAACTTTTACCAGATTCTTTATCATCATCTAAGAGTATCCTGACGCTAGAAGGTCGCTTGATTTCATCTATGATAACCATATTTCTAT
>JXSR01S050236.1:42165-54553 GCA_000969725.1 Ophiothrix spiculata
ATCGGCATATGGGGTTGTTATAATTTTAGTGTCATGTAAACTAAACCCGCGTTTTATGCGGATGCTCTCAAGATATTCAAGGAGAGGGTTGAAACACACTAAATAAATTATAGGAGATAATGGGTCACCCTGAAAAGTCCCTCTTTTGAATTGAAATGGCTCAGAGGTCCAATTGGGACTTAAAAATTAATGACAACTTAAAAATTAATGACAAAATGATATTTTTTGTTAATACATCGTTTTATTTATACACGTCACGGTTGTTTATTTTCTGTCAAACTGTCCGGCTGCTTTGGTGGTATTCTTGGGGAAAAAATATGGGATGGTGATTAACCTTGTGTACGTCAGATGCTCCCTGTGTTTGGCGAGTGAAAATTTGGGACCATGGAATACGGAACAAGGACATACGAAACTGGGGAATAGCCTATGGATACATGGCCTAAGGCGTCGGCTGAGGCGTGCGTTAGGCTCTATACGTTGATGCTGTAATCAACCTTAAACGACAAGTAAAATCAAATACGGGTACATTTATCAATCACGTGGTCAAGATGGAGTTTAATTGGTTAAATCAATTGAGGCCGAAAATGTCAATGACTGTATGTTTTGTATTTTCCTAGTATTTAATGTCGAATCAAATTTCATGACACACTGTCATTACTGAGAATTTGTCTTTGGTGCAAAACATACTGATCGTGTAATTTAATTTCCAGCTATATCTTTATAATGGTTTGTCACAGGGATGGTACAATTTGTGACCCCACTTCCGTGACCCCACTTTTGTGACCCTACTTTTTTCTTGCCAATTGTACACCAATATAACAAAACATATACTTTTACGCATTTTTAAAATCATCCAAGGTCATTAAGGGGCTCAAAAGGGATCAAACATCAAATTCTGAAAATGCTCCGATTGACCTGAAATTTGATATGGATGTACTTTAGGACATCCTGAGCAACATAAACACATTTTAAACCCATCCGAGATTATTAAGCAAATGTTAAGGGTGTCATAAGGGGTCGAAAGAGGTGAAAGATTAACGTTTGACCCCCTTAAGACCCCTTTAATGACCTCGGATGATTTGTAAATTGTGTTTATGTTTCTTAGGATGTTCTAAAGTACATTCATATCAAATTTCAGGTCAATCGGGTCATTTTGAGAATGTGACCTTTGACCCCTTTCCACCCCCTTAAGACCCCCTTAATGACCTCGGATGATTTTAAAAATGCGTAAAAATATAAGTTTTTCGATATTGGTGGACAATTGGCAAGAATAAAGTGGGGTCACAAAAGTGGGGTCACGGAAGTGGGGTCACAAATTGTACCATCCCTTTGTCACAACACCTATGTACGTTCACGTTTTAAAACCATTTAAATGAGTAAACATATCCAAATAATTAATCGTAACAATTACATGGGATACAATTATTCCACATAAGCAATAACCGTCGTACAATCATACAAATGTGCCTCCTTCTCTCTAATGTTTATCATGGCAATTGGGAGTATGAAACTATTTTTTCAGGCAGTGCACTCAAAAAAGTCAATATCGGATGACGTTTAAATTGACGAGTACTTTAATTTGATACAATTTGTATTCCTGACTTCGGGATATAGGGTATGTTATGATTCTTGAATGTAAAACCACAGATGGGTTTCATCATCAACATGACTAAGCCTTAATATATTCGGTACGTGTAATTATGTTTATTGATTATTTTAGAAAACAGCAAAGCATTTTTCTTACAAAAATGCATTACTTGAAGTTGTATGTGTTTGAACCAGAACAAGAGTTTATTTGATGGTTAAGAGGACATTGGAGAAGTTCAAAATGATCATTCCAAATATGTCGATATATTTGCAACTTTGAAGTGTCAGCGGTAGTAGTGGCAATATATTTTGCAAAATCAGCCTCTGTATAACCATGATAACTAAATATTTAGATTGTTGCATTAGAGCTAAAAGTTTAAAAACTACCTTAATCAGTAAATCAAAAAAATATATACTCTATGAGGTAAAATGAATGTTTGCCAAACAATGCTTAATGCATACACACGTCAGCTTACATTATTTCAAGATGTGTATATGTAAAAGAAAATTCTAGTTTTGACTTTTTAGATTATAAACATGTTTTTCAAATATTAGTATTTAGTTAATCTACATTATTTTACATAAAAAACGAAAAACAATTGTAAATACAACTTGGAATTTCTTCCACGAGTTCTCTTAAGGGATGTTATGCCAATTGCAATAAAATGCAAAACAGAAAACCTCATATTCCATCTTACATCATATACGGTCCTTTTGATGAACAAAGTGGTTTACCCCTCACATGGCATAGGATAAGTCGACAAAGTCAAGGGTAGGGGATATGGAAAAGTCGTCATTTAAAAGTTATCTGCATGCTATGAAGCTTAAACTTACAGGACGATTACTGTACCTCCTTACTTTCTAAAGATATTGCTATTGTTTTGATACGATGTAAGATAAAGTAAACGTCATTAAAACCACAATATGTTTCTTTAATCTGATAACTGGTACTGGTTTTTTTCTGGTACATGCTAATGATTACTCTTTCTCAATATTTACTTTGCACAATGATAGGTTGAAAAAAGCATATTAAAATAAACCAAACTGATTGGCGTTTTCCTGAAATGTGTATACTTTCCTGAATTTTTTCACATGATCTAGCAACGTATGCGAGAGAACGAGACCGAATGATAATTGAAAATAATTTCTTTCAAGGTCAAACACTTAAAATCTTACTCAGACAGATCAAGATGTTTTACCTATGCTGAATATATGTTTTTGATGATTGGTTGATGGCGGTTCTTAAAAGCGTAGACAGATAGTAATATTACATCTTTGCACGGGTTGATACGTTGCTGCGGGGTATGTTTTCGACAATAATAGTAAAAAGTAATAAGGCATTCATGAAAAACCCTTTACAACAGCAGATGTTGATCATACTAGTAAAAGTATTTCAACTGTAACTCAATTCAATATTGGTTTATTATATTTTGTTTGTTTTGTTGGTTGTTTGTTTGTAAGCTTGTAAGCAGACACGACTGGTACTTATAAAATACTGCATATAAATGCCCTTTTTTAAATATTTTTGCATGATAGTTGATTTTAAAAGTTTTAAAAAGATGGGAATTTAAATATAGTGTTGCTAGGTATATTGTTATTACCATTTGTACTTAACTAAGAACTTTGATCATGTATCATGCTATTGAATTTCGATTTCCATGAAGGTTAGTTTAAAAAAAGAAAACAGAAAAGGCAAACACAATCACTCGATGTTATTAAATTTCTCTACAAAACGAAAAATATTCTCTTAAAGTTTATATTAATAACTTTGTAGAGATGAATAGGTGTCCATAGGTATCTTGTGATAGGGTCTCATTTTCCTACAACAAACAGTTACGGGCTGAATTATCCCGTATTTATTTTACTTCTGTTGAACATATTTTAAGTGAAAGAATTTTTGCTAAATATTAACAGCGATTGTTGTATTTATGTAGTGGTTTAAGTTACAAAGGCTGACATAAAAAAGATTTTATCGATTTTAAGAAATGGTTTTCTTCTAAGTGGAACTGTTTAATAACACTCACTGAATTATTTTATCTATTGAATTTCAGCGGCCAACTAAATTAAACTTTAAGTCCGGAGTCAAGCAATTCCCTACGGACACATTCTACCTGTTCAACGTAATGAGAGCCGGATATCTGGTGATGCAGGACTGTCACTTACACTGCATCATGTTGTCAATACTAATTCAAACAACAACTCAGGGTTATGTTCTTCCAAGTACATTAAATGGGCCAAGAATGAGTGATATTGATATTGTCAATTTGAAGCAGAAAAGTAGCACATGAATTGCTCTTAAGCACATTATTATTTTATGTAGAACGCATATTGTTTCAAACATACAGCTGGAACTTTTTACCATTTGCCTTCCAATTTTTTAGAACGTAGTACATCATCTCCGGGTATCCACTCATACCAAAATAAGTACAATCCTTCTATATATGTCAAAACAATTTGAACATTCTCAAATTATTCACAAAGCATCTGCAAAGATTGAAGAGAACATGTGATATTAGATCAACTTTTTACTGATTAAGTTGGTAATGTTAACTCTGTTTGAATTGGGATAAATAATTCTTCCATGTGGCGTCCCAAAGTCCCAAAGTAACCTCTTTAAAGATAAATAGATACTCAAAGGAGTACAAATAGCTGTATAGAAATATTGATAAAAATATGGAAAGGGATAACCTAAGATTGATTTACGCTTTTGCTAAGATGTTTTGTTTTGACCTTATGTTAATTATATCTAAGATTTAATATATCCATTAATTTGTAACGATGTCTATATTAGCGATAACACCTGTTCATTTTTCGACAAGTTTTTTTTTGAAAAGTTGTAGTAAAAACTGTTTTTCATGAACCTAAAAATAACAAATGCATTTGACCTTTATACACTGCCCTATCTACGAAAAAATAAAGCAGAACGGCTGTGAAAAAACAAACAGAACTACTCAAACACAACATTTACAAATACTCCTGTATCTTATTCGCAGCTCAGTTCAATAATATCATGTGGTTGTACCAAACAAAAGAGTCAAATATCAGATGACGTTTAATGAGGTTTATTTCATTTGTAATGTATCATCGACTTTCGTAAATAACGCATTGCATCAATACTTGTTTGATACGGAATATGAATCTGACGGATTTGTTTGTAACATATCCTACAGGCGATCGTCGTTCTGAATATTATAATTGTTGTTTACATAAACAATATTTCAGGTCTGTTTTGAACTGTTATTTTAAGCAATTGTTACTTGATTCAAAATACCACCTTCGAATTTGATTTCGATGCCAATCGATGAAAATATCTATTTGTTATGTACATAAACATAATTTTTGCTTTTATTTGGGATAAAATTTAACACTGCTGCTACTATTATCAAAGCGACACCTATTAGTTATTCGCTAGAATGCTTTAACCAAATAAAGAAAACTCACGCCGAGTGCCCCTACAGATAACTTATTTTTTAAAGGTAAAGGGAATCCATCTGCTCAGGAAAATGTGAATCCTAACTATTTTTTAATCATTAAAAGATAAATAGTTTCCACTGCCTTTGCGGGGACTCGAACCATGGATTATGGCAGAGGTTAGTCATACATTACGAAGCGAGGGATCTACCGCTGAGCTATCAAGGCAGCGTTGAGATCGTGAAATAAAATCTAAAACATAAACTTTAGAATGCCGTATTTTTCTTTTGTTTACTGCTAGTAATAAGGTAGTATAATAATATCATTATATTCCTCGATTTGGATGTTAAATGCCTGAATAAAGTATCCTCAATTTAATTTGAGATGACAAAAGAAAAATACTTAGCTTTCTTTAATGTCAAACGCATCAAATCCCAGATAGATCACTACGTTTTATGTATTTGATATTCATGTTTTCTGATGTTTGACCGATTTTGCAGTGTAAGATTGACACCGGAAAGATGATAACATATTGTTTTTGACATGTATAGGTTGTTGCCCCGGGGTCTTCAATGGTAATAGCAGAATGCAATAAGACTTTTATGCAAAAAAAAAAAAAAAAACAATCACTGACATCTGGATGAAGATACTACTTGTAGTAAAGATATCAACTTTTTGGTGATAATGAATCAAAGATTATTAAGGTACGAGGAACAAAAAACGGTAATATGATACATAATACATCGATAGGTTGTTGCCCCGGGTTTTCAATGGTAAAAGCAGGATGCAATAAGACTTTTATACGAAAAAAAAAAAAAAAAACAATCACTGACATCTGGATGAAGATACTACTTGTAGTAAAGATATCAACTTTTTGCTGATAATGAATCAAAGATTATAACGGTACGCGGAACAAAAACGGTAATATGATACATGATACATTGATAGAATGTCACGCCAACACCCGACTGAGGCGATGCGAGTTAATACCGAATGTTATGTTGCTCCTTGAGCTTAGAAAGATTTATTATTGATGCAATCACAAGTTAGACAGTATCGTAAGAGTAATTCAGGAATCTGTTTTCGCAAAGTAGAATACAGGTTAGAGTTGCATTATTATGATTATACGTTTCATTTAAATTATCATTTGTTGTATTCATAAGGTAATGCTTTATACCCGTTGGAGTATTACTATTGTCGATAAAACTGTTCTTTGAAAGAAAGAATTAAAAGATGCATACTCTTTCCTATGGTTTCATTGCTTACAACATACCATACACAACATATTTCGTCACATTCTTAGATATACGGCAAACGAGTTGAATTTAAAAGTTTTCAGAGATCCGTAGCGGTCGATTTTGTAATGAAATTATTGTTTTTCATTAACGCAGAAGGTTTTTTATGTTTCCAGAAGATAAATTGTCATTTGGAAAACCACTTAATTAGTTTAGAATCGGTCGAAAATCCGAAAGGTCCACTCCTTGAAAACTCACCCCCGGGCTCACACCCAATGAAATAATATCGTCTTTTAGACTTTATTTTAATGTGTACTTTTATCTGTACTTAACTTATTTTTATATCTCATCGTTGCCTGGTTTTTAATATATGACCAGCTGCTGGCACACTGGTTTTTAACCGTTTTGTTGACAATTGTTTGTGCTTTTTTTGGTATATCATATCGGTGCGTGTAATGTAGTTTTAAGCTTTGTGATATATTTTGTATGAATTTGTGTATAATTTTCATGTATTTGTATGTTAGGGCCTATTGATACTTTGTTCTTGTATGCGCTTAGGGATTTTCGTATCAGGCGCTTTAATAAATGCAGTGTATTATTATTATTATTATTTTTCAGCTCGTGCCAAGTTACAGTATATAAAGGTTTTCTTTCATAGTAATCATAGTATCTAATGACGTTTAAACTTTATTTCTTGGAATAATGAATCATTGACTTCGGTGAATAAAGTATTTGATAAGATTCTTGTTTGACAAGGAATGCAATACTGACAGATAAATTACAGTCATACTCTCCTGTATTAGATGCGACAATTTTAAATTAAGGATGGATGCAGGCAATAGCTGAAGGATATATAATGTATACTTTTTTCCGTAAACAACACTACATTATCGAGTTTTACAAAGTTACATAACTATCAGTGGCGTGTGTTCACACTAGAACGGGAATTTCTTTTTGAAAACTTGTCAAAAATCTTATCCATTTATGTTTAACCACTATAACCTACAAAGGTGTTGTTGTTATGGTAAAATACAAAGACATAAAGCATACTACAGCAATAATCTACTTTCTTTTTGAATTTTTGGTCTGTCTGATTTGAAGTCTTTGGTCTCAAAAAATGTTATTCAATTTTCAACTCTCTTATATGTGGCTAAATTTTGCCAGTGAAGATATATTGAAATGCTTTTTGTCCTAACTTTTTAACGCATGGCTAACCACCGCAAAACAGCAGATGAAAGTATTTCTCTTTGCATAATTGACAAAGTCTGACTTTCATTTTTTTTGACCAGTCGGAAATCATTTATTCTTAATACTCTACCTTCCAAAGTAAATGATACTGTATTGTATCAAATAAATATGCCCAAACAAACTCTAATTTAAACGTCGATAGATATTAACGTTTTACTATGATAACACAGTACAGTATGAAAGAAAACTTTTAATGTCATAACAAGATAACTATGACTATTCGGGGCTTGGGAGGACATCATTGTATGCCTTGATAGTAAGACGGTTATCGCTTTGGGACAATGGTTATTTGTTTAAATTCGTTTGAAATTTATTCTAATTTGCGTCTCAAATCATTTTTGATTTAGAAAACGATATATTTAGGTTTTTTTAAGTTATTAAAATATAATATAATATAATAATTATTATTGTTATGATGTAAACATTCTTTTTATTCAGGAAAAAATCAGAATACAATTTCAAAACCAAATTTATTATTTTGATTTATTAAGACAGAAAAAAAGCAAATAAAAAGATATAAATGAAATAAAATAAACGGGTTATGTCAGGAAACCCAAATTCATAGCAATGATATTTGAATACCAGATATTCGTTTAAGACACGTGCAACTCTAGTATCACCCTCGGGCATTATTATTGTTTTGACATTATCATGCTTTGAGGTGTCCAAGTGTGGGAAAATATTGGATCCAAAACATGATAATGATAAAATTGGATGATTTACGCCCGATATTTATTGGTCTCGCTATGAGTTTTAAAATATTGGGCTCGACTGCGTCTCGCCCAATATTTTTGCAACTCATAGCTCGACCAATAAATATGGGCTCAATCGATCCAATTTTATACCAATATTGAGCATAATAAAACCATCTGTTTCTCTTATGTCTTCGAAAAACTGGAACGCTTTTATATATAGATCTTGTACAGGCTGATAATCTGTTTTCTTTTATATATTTGTAAACTCTTTGAAAACAGGAACGTACTTGAAAGCAATATGTTTAATCATTTTATTTTTTTAGATGGACTAGTAAATGAAATTACTGTATTCCCTGAATGTACCGAACTTTACAAGGATTTTCGAAAGAAGAAACAAATATGTTCATTCTCTGTCAAAAGTATCAAATTCCAGATAGATCAAGTCGTTTGATTTATTTGATATGCATGTTTTTGATGTTTGACCGATTTGACAGTTCAGAAGTCTGGTAACATATTGTTTTTGATAAAAATGACATAATGCCTCAGGATTTTTGAAGCTATAACAAAGTGCAATATAAGACATCATAGCCCTGCGCAAAAATCCTACGCAATCATTGACTTATTGGCACAGATACTATTGAGTAAAGTAATGGAACCAACTTATATTTTCTGTGGTGAAAATGATCTAAGCAGGTGATAACAAAGGAACGCATATACAACAGAGAGAGAGAGAGGGGCAATATTGTTGAAAAACCATGTTGATGGAGTTACTAAAACTATATCCCGGAATATTGGTGTCATCAACAAATTAAAATATTTTGTACCTAAACGAGTTTTGTATACTCTGTACTTTACTCTTGTTTTACCCTACATTAATTACAATATCCTGGTGTGGGGAAATACATGTCGTAGTTATTTAGATAAAATATACAAACTTCAAAAATGGGCCGTTAGATCAATCACAAATAGCCATTATAGAAGTCATTCTGCTTACTTGTTCAAAGAATTAAACATTTTAAATGTTTATGATACATAAAAACTAGAAGCATGTGTTTTCATGTTCAATTATTGTTTTAAAAATTTGCCGGAGAGTTTCACAAGCTTTTTTACTAAACATAATGATTTGTATGAATATTTCACCAGAAATGGTAATGACTTTTTTTCTTACCAGGAATAAAACAGTTTTTTTCGGATCAGTCAATTAAAACTGTCGGTCCTATTATTTGGAAATCGATTGATAACAAAATAAAAAAATCAAATTCTGTCAATAACTTTCGTACTCAAATGAAGTGTCACCTCTTGTTAAATTATCAGTAATAATTTAGACATGGAGCACAATGGCTTTGTTATATTGTTTTTGTCTTTTGTTTAACAGTGTTTTGTTTCTTTAATATGGGTTGTGATTATATCTGGCCTAATTGGCCTTTCAATCATATCCCTCTTTGTTTTGATTTAATTGTTTTTTAATTCTTGTATATATTGGTTTAAAGAAAATAAAACTGTATGAAACTGTATGAAATTGAATTAATAGAATGTCACTACCACCATCAAATTGGGTGACCGGAGATGACATAGCTCTTTGAGTTTAGATTTATTAATGATATTATCACCATAAGTTGCAGTGTAAGTATCTATTGAATTGTCATTTAAATGAAATCTTTGGGATATTGATTCAAATGGTTTTGATTTGTACCGTCTGCCTTTATTGCCTTTCAATTAAATTTATTCAAATTTTAGCTATTGCCCTTTTATCAAATTGATCCAGATTTTTTCGGTAAAAATAAATAAGGTTGCCTCTCGGATTGTTCTATTAATTTGTATATGTATATGGATTTTTGGCTTCAAACTTTCCAATTTTGATTCTGGTGGTCATTTTTGCCAAGAGCCCGATTTTCCGATCTGGACGAAATTTATGACGTCATAATTACGTAACGCCTTGGACTTGGTCGATTTTTATGATCTTGGTATACTTGGATAGGGGAGTACCATACCAATCTACAAATAGCAACACTAAGTTCATAGGGGTTATAGCCTGGGTAGACGACGGTTAACACTCGTCTAACCAAGGGGGGGGGGGGGGGTGTTGCAACTCCCCCTAAGGGTTTCCCCCCCGAATCATTACTACGCAAAATCAACCGACCCTATGCTTTTGCGTAATCTCTTTTACGTCCTTTGCGGTCACTTTGATTTTAGGGGGTACCACCCAATTATCAAAATATATCAAAATAGTATACTAATATATAGTAAAATAGTATACTAATATTCGACTTTATTCGACAACAAAACCGTGTCTAGTTGCCTTGCCAATAAAATCCACTTTGTATATTTTCATATCAATTGCTTTATATCAATATATGCAAATATGCAAAGAATACCGTATTTATGCTGGATTCAATCAACGCACAGAGATTATGAAGACAGGACATATCAATTGCTTTATATCAATATATGCAAATATGCAAAGAATACTGTATTTATGCTGGATTCAATCAACGCACAGAGATTATGAAGACAGGACAAGATTTTGCTATAACTAACTCCCTTCCAAAACAAGAGATTGGTCCTATTAAAACTTAACTCTGACGAGGTTGTTTGAACAGTTTGGGGTGTAAATTTGTCAATATAAAACATTTTTATAGACCTATTATTTATTGACAACACTTTCTAGGTACCCCCTTAAAAAAACCCTTCCGGTATGAATTTTATGTTGAAAGTCTGGTCAATGATTAAGCAAGTAATAAGAACCACAATACAGGGAAGGAAATGAAAATCAGATGAACCGTTTCAAAATGGCGGCCGAAAAAACATATTTTTGTGTCGCGTCAAAAATTTTCCCGCCAAAATTTCAAAAAACTTGTTGCCGAAAGAATTTTCGTATGAAAATGTTCTAAAATTTGGTTTTGTTTTTATGGGCAAAACAAATTTGAACAGCGCCCTCGAAAAATCACTTTATGCTAATTAGCACGAAAACGACTGGATCGATTCGATTTTTTGGAAAGATTAGATTTGAATGAGAAAGTGATTAGATTTCTGTACAACAAATCCCTCGACATTATGTAACATAAATCCATACCAAATTTCTAAAGCAGAATTGTTACTTGGATTTAGAGTATTTAGCGATATTTTGAGCACAAATGTCTTTTTCTGTTAGTATTCTCTTTTTTACAAGACAAAGGTTCATTAACCCTCGTCTTCCTAAGAGGGTGGGGTTACACCTCCCCTAACGGATGATCGCCGACTGCACCAAAACACAAAATAATCCGACCTTGAGCATTTAGGTAATTATTTTTATATCCTTTGCGGTCATTTTGACGAACAAAATATTGTAGGCCGTCTAAGTCCGCGGGTAGTTGTCACCTCGGATACTTCTAAATCGCAATTTTGAAAAATATCTGCATGCTATGGACTTCAAACTTGCATGAAATGTTGGAATTGTTGTTTCCTTCATTTATTAGCAAAACACCCGACGACATTTAGGACTTTTTTTTGTTGTATAGACATTTTCGGTTACGAAATACTTTGTGACATGATTACGTTAACATCTCGACCGATTTCCTTGACGTTGGAATCAATTGAAAGAGGATACCAGATCCTTCGCTATTATAGTACCAAACAAAGTAACTTTGTTCGTTTAAATTTACAAATCAGGAGGGGTTGTAACCCCCCCCCCCCCCCCCCCCCCATCCGCTCAGGAAGACGTGATACAAAAAACAAAAATAAAATAAACCAACCAACCAACCAACAAACACACAACCAAAACACAATCGATATGAGTTGTTTATGCTTTTATCAAGGCAGTTATGATCATGCATTTTTATTATAGCAACACTTGAGTTAAACTAATTTATACGATATCGGACTTGAACATGTAAATTTTGATTTTTTTTTTTAAATCTAATCTATAATTGCTTTTTCTAAAGATTCTGTCGCAAAGTCCCCTTTTTCGGGTTGAGACATCATATTTATGGAAATAACCCAATAACAATAAAATGTATTTGATCTGGATCTCATAAGTACGTAAACATTACCTCTGCAAGTAATTCTCACTTTCATTTATGAATTACGTATTTCGTTAAGCATTAGTAATCCGTTGACTGTGATAAATAACATCATAACAGCTCATAACCTGCCAAAGTGGACAGCAAACGCACGAGGCATTCAATTCTTAATATGAAATATCATGTCCTATATCATTTAAAATTTATATGGTGC
>JXSR01S050236.1:56731-75677 GCA_000969725.1 Ophiothrix spiculata
TAGTAGTTAAAACTGTCATTCAATGTTATGAAGATCAAGTGCCCGGTCATAGTGTTTTTTTTTAAAAATGCGTAATAAGGTTCAACTTGTTTTATTGAGTAAAATCCTACACAACGTTAAGAATCTTTGCTCAACATTGAATACAAGTGACTCAATCAAGTAGGATTTTACCCTGTGACAAAGCTTCAAAGCAGTCTACTACATAAGTGTTAAACAAAACAAACGACAGAAGCTACAACAAGTATGAAAGCAGCAATAAATAAGTTTAATATTGCAATGGCTAGATTACAACAAATAATGATATTAAGGTATTGATATTAAAATAACATTCAACAAACTTTGGATATAATCAACTAACAACTTGGAAATGTGATATTTTGAAAGGTTTTTTTTTTTGTCTTTATATTTTTTATTCCCTGTGCTTAGGTCTGGTGGTTGGAAAAAAGTTACAAAGATTTGATATTTTAAAAGTTGAGTTGTTTTATTAGATTTATATAAATAATGTATTTTTTCTGCATTAAAAGATAACTGGAAAATGACATAAAATATAATCATGGCTAAAAAGAATGTGTTTCGAATGAAAACAGATTATTTTGTTTTCCTTTTATTAACTTATAACAGACAGTTGATGGGTTTAAATTGGTAGTTACTATTTTGATATGAACTCAGCAAAAACACTTGCTAGTCAGAGGGATTAGACATACTCATCAACAACAAGATTTATTTTAATACTATAATATTAACAGCTGAAAGGGACGTCTTATTGTATTTGAAAATACTAAAAAACAACAGTAAAGATACTTTTTCATTTGATGACGAATCATTATGTATGTTATGGAAGTATTTTGGAAGAAATCTTAATGATAAAAAATGGCTGAGGCAACATCGGTGTTTTATTATAAGACTGGTTAATTTCTATCAGGAAATAGACCTAATCAAAGTGCAGCGCTCTGGAGAAGTTGTAAAAGATTTAATTATATTGATTTCTAATTGGGACAAATCAAAGCCAAGATTCACTTTTGTATATAATTGTTTTGTAATAAAAGTTTTGATACACTCAGTATTTTTTTTTCTAAAATTCAACAAACAATTGACAAGAATTTAAACAAGTGTAGCTAACGTTACTAGCATTTCTTAAAGGAAAGAAAAAGGAATAAGTCATTATAAAAACTGACACAGAAGTACAGACACATTTGGAAAGTACGATTGAAAGCAATAGATATTGACTTCTGATGACGATAAGCAGTCAAATCCAATTTCATAAGTGTCACAACAGCTTGATACAAAAGCATATTAGAATGTGATGGATTTCGAGGTCTTTGCCTTATATATGTATAAACGCAATATGTTAATGCACTTCAGTAAGAAAAAAAAATCAAATTATAACTTTCGAATTTTCCAGACAAATGCATTGTAAATTTGAATCACATTTTGATATTGTAAATGTAATATTAGGAATTACAATGTAAATAGCATTTCATCTCGATATTTTTCTGAAAAATAAACAAAGAAACAAAGTGTTCTTAACCATTTTTGATGTTTGAAAGGCTCCTTGTATTTATTGCTAAATTCAGATACCAGAGATCAGAGAATATTCATCAATCAATTCAAAGTTATCGGGTAATTAATTTACTAGAGTACCAATCTATTATAGCTCGGTAATAAAGTACGTAACGAAAGACCATATGTTTAAGTAATTCCAATTTAAAAAGGTGTAGTTTTATAGCTAAAAAGCTATCAAAGGTGATGTAAATTTACTAAGACATCAGTCATTTAACCATGTTGCGAAATTTATCTATTGGAACAAATTGAATGGATTAATTTTAAGCAAGGTTTCGGTACCCGTCTGCCTCAGCATTAAATCGTGGGGGTTGTTTGCTAATCGTAGTTTTTTAGTATCATGCATCACTCACGTTTGTTTGGTGAAGATGTTCATTCTTTTTCTGATTTCTATAGCATCAATCATTCTACCATGTTGTCAATTTTGTATAACGATGAGAACCAATGTAAGGCACAAATGTAAAGTAGTATTCTGGTAACGGAAGACTGTCTGCTTTAACCGAAGGTTTAAGATTCTATATTGATGCGTGATGTTTGTCATTGTTCCGGGTGGGGGCAGTTAAATCATGACATGGATACGGGTATAAGGCCCGCGCTCCGACAGGCTTGAGCATTTGGTGAGAGTATAGGCTCAAAAAATGAGGGGTCAGCATGATTTTTGGCATTCGGTGAGCACAATTTTGCATTCGGTGAGAGAAAAATATGAACATTTATTGAATCTTTGGGCATTCCAGAAAATATGAGCAATTGTTTGAAAAGAAAACATTCATTTTGGACGTAATTTTTTAAACAACTTAAAAGAGTTTTGTTACAAATAACAAATGGTAGTATATAATAATTAGATAATATCAAAACAGAATGGCAATACTCCATTCATTTTTTTGAAGAACAGCGAAATTATACATAATTCAATACTGCAACTTGATGGATGAAAAGCTAAATAAATATCACCTATTTTCCAATTTCTTACCTTGGCTTTATGTAAATCATGATACAAAACAAGATTATTACTAAAAGAACACTTGCTGTTACAAATCAACATGTGCAAACGACCACTCCCACTTATATAATCTTAACCATGGTACGATGTACTCCATGGGGTTATTCTTAAAGCCCACTTGGTTTATCTCCACCTTACACCATTCAATGATGAAAAAGTACTCCTATATTCCACTAACCAATAAGTGAACTAACTTTGTATAGAAATTCTCAGAAGAGAGGAAATAAAACACAAGTTAATGATCACTGGTATAGAAATATTGATTGAATGGGTGTATTTTTTCAATGTGTTAAAAGTAATTATGCGTTCAAATGAGGTATAAACTTTTCTTGTTTCTGCGTTTTTCACTTTCCGAAATTGCAGTAACAATGAGTAACATGAACTTGTTGATTAAGATTGATCTTCGTACAAGTACCAGTCAACACAAAGCAATACTAATTACACTCGACATTCTATATCGCAAGTACTGCTTATTTTTTTGTAGGAGACATTATATCGAAAGAAAGTAAAAAGTGGTTAAGAAAACCCTTCTAAACGTGGTTTGTAATAAACAGACAATTCCGATTTCAAAAAGACTCAAAACAACTGCGTAAAATTTCAATATAAGCAAATGCCATGCTATATTCTTGACAAGTCAAGTATAACATAAAATATAATTCGACCACGCCTCTGACGTCTAATTTTTAAGTGTATTCAATTAAAAGTGTTATCTAAATGTTACGATTTCTCTAAAATCGGAATTGAATGTTTATATTCCTTCAAATTATATCGTATTTCATCAATATATCAATATACTTTATCAAGTAAAACGGTATAGGTATGGGGTATTGAATTTACAATTGCCAATTTATGAGATGTCAACATCTATTCGTAGGGAATATTCATTCGAGCATTGTTCAGTTTTTAGTTGTCAGTAACTTAAGCATTATTAACAATGTTGAACTTTTGACAGTTATTGATTTCTGTATATTGCTTGAAAGAATCAATAATACAGGTATATGCACATGGAATTCTATCATAACCAACATTTGTTGTGCATGTTTGTTTGTTTTTTCGTTAATTTTATGCACAAACTGTCCCCAATTTTAATCACTAACATTACTGGTTATTCTTGTCATTTTGTGGTGAGTCATTGTTGCCACAATTAAAGTTAGTGCCCTTTAACAATGTTCAAAGGCTGTGTTAGAGACAAAGGTGCATCACGAATGATGTTCATTGAGGTTTCTTTTAATCCGTAAATGTTTTTTGCAGAAATGTCAGAAAGGGGAAGTACCAGAGGCAAGCATTGCGACTCATTTGCAGTGGAATGGTTATAATATGACATAATGGAGATTAGTCACGCGATGAACGAGTAGGATTAAGATCATTTTGGGGTCATCAATTTGGAGTTTTATCTCTACTTGGCTTACTAATAGTGCTTGTTGAATATTGCTCTCAATACGAGCACTACAAGCCACCCGTTAGGTAGAGCGACCCCCGGTTGGCACCTTTGCTCATATAATGTCATGCGCACAACGGCGGTCTGCTTTTCTGTTGATTTCTACGAGTTTGGCCAAATCCTTGTAAATCCGGGTGTCAAAACTTTATTTTGCCATTATAGATTATTTTATCTGATGTAACTTAAAACTAATGGTTTCTGAAGAATCTGTGTTTAATGTATAAGTAATTTTCAGGTTGTTTCTAACACCCGATTTACATATCTGTGACAATAAACTCGTGACACGCAGACCCGCATTTCTCGTCTGTGACTCCTATTGTATGACCCCGATTTAATGTTATATTCCCGAAATGTCGTAATTAATACCGGTAGATACATTATAGATTTTTGTTATTAGTAGAGAGGAGCTTAGGCTATACTGTGGTACTAAACAACATCACTTTATGGTGTCAATATCAGAGATATAAGGAGGAGGAGCTATTCTTTAGACACTACATTACAGAAGAGAGACTCGATAGAAGTTGATGTGTGTAGTATTTCTATAAAATTAATCAATCACAATTTAATGGGAATAGCTGTTAGAAACCATACCCACTTAGCCTTAAACTTTCAGAAATTAAGACGTGTTATGCTCTTACTAAAAAAACAACAACACACACTTATGATTAATAACTTCTTTATGCTTAAAGTTTTAATTTAAATTCATCTGAGGGTGAATGTTTTTTGATACAGCCACTACTAGTTACATGTGTTTGCGGATTTACACACACTGATCTAAAGTATTGCAACATCGTCGACTGTAATTTGGCGCAAAATTTAAATGGTGTTTTCAAAACGTTGGTATTTAAAATTTGCTATGGAAGCTATAATGATATCTTTATGAAGTTGATTCCATGTTTCTTTTCTTTAATTTTTATGATTGATTGACACTTATTTCAATAACTAGGGGGCTAGCCATACATTTAACGATGGCGGCTGCTCGCTTCTACAATGCCATTCAGAATTAGTAATTCTTTGAGAGCTGATATCTGTCGAGGATCAAATGTCTAGTTAATCAAATCCCGTCTCTTGAAAGGTTTGTTATTCAAGACTCTTCGGTTAATGTTATCTCACGAGTTTTACTTCGGATTTGTGTAATGCGCATGTGCGTTTAGATTGATACTGCAACGCCCTTTTCGATCTAAAACCTGTGTGCAGTCGAGTGTTACCTCATTTTCTAGAACGATAAATGGTAATTTACAATATGTTGACATGTTCCTAAAATATTTTAACTTTTGTTTGCTAAGAATGACGATACATTGGATGTTATCGATGTTTTCGTCAGTTGTCGCAAATTTTTTGATTTAATACATACCAAGGGAATTCAAACCATGAGATATGGACCGATTTTGTCAACATAGAGAGGAAACAATTGTCGTAACCTTCATATTTAACACTCTAAACACTTATTCTTTGATTATCAAAACTTAATTAGACCCATACTCCTTAATGAAAACAATATGGCGTCAAGTCAGGACCACTGTCCTGTTCCTCGACACTTTCACTATCCCAACTATTCGCTGCCTGTGTACAAGCGAGGTAAATTGTTTTCCTTTGGTATTACTCTACACATTATGATTCTATATCTTTGAATATTCCCCCAAGAATGATTATTCGCAGATTACTTCCATTATCCTGTCACTACTGAGCGAAGAAAGGGCCAAAGGAGTAAATAGGAAAAGCCTATTATTGTAAAATGATGGATGATTTTCCCTATGTGTTGTTTTTTACGGAAAACTAATTTTACGCAAGGTATTGGCATTACTGGGGTCTCTTTGCTATTGTTCCTAAGTTGTTGTTTTTTCAAGGTGTAGACTATTTTACAGGCCTCTTTTTTACGCAAGGTATTGGCATTACTGGGGTCCCTTTGCTATTGTTCCTAAGTTGTTGTTTTTTCAAGGTGTAGACTATTTTACAGGCCTCTTTGGCCTCCCAGTCTACTCCTCCATAGTAGTGTTTTAATTATTTTATTGTTTTGCTGTGTTATCTGTATTTTGAATGGAAAATAACCTTGAACTTGAACGTCTAATAATTCTAGAAATCATTTGACAGCAAAAACAAAAAAGCACAGCCATACAACAAAAATGAATTCCTTCGTTTCTCTCGGCTACATTGTGCCTGAGGTCTTAATTTATTATCTCTCATAACGTCGCCATTTGAAAGCAACCAAAAATACCTATGGGTCAAAATAAGCTAAGGGGACCGCTTTAATGCATTGAGCAACACATATTGGTAACATTGCTCAGATAAATGAGAAATAAAATTTTAACTATGGACGAGTTTTACTCGCAAACACCAGGATTTACGCTATGTTACAATACTTTTGATAAGGGAGTGTAGAATCAACTTGTTAACAACAAAATGAAATGAGATAAAAAATATACTTGATTGGTGTCCAATAATTTTGTAGAAAATATGGTTGGCAAAATTTAAATCGGTTTACATTGGTTGTCGCTGATCTTCATTTAAAAAAGCTTATTAAATGCTTAAAAAGATTTTCGTTTTTGTTCAATATAGACAATCAAGATGAAATACCAGCGAAAACAAGACAAATGCACGTGCAGGGAAAACTATTAAAAATTTAGCCATTCTCGTCTGGGGCTAATATATTATTCATGTAGCGAATGTTGTAGCCTGTTTGTAGCAATGTTATTAAGATTAGAGTGATCCATTAAAGTAGTTATAGACCGACTAATAAATATGTTATGATGTGTTAAAATAATAAATAATAGTAGATTTATATATGGCCTAAAGAACTCGTTTTGTAATATTATATGATGAAGTAATCATAATAGTAAAAGCGACATTTTGATGTGTTGCAAATATTAAGGTTAAGCCACATATGTGGCAAGTGATGTGTCGCTTCCGGATTTCCAAGCACGCTGAATTTTTTGCATCGCCGGGAATTTTACCCTGGCACCTAATAGTAAGCGTGTGCCTTACTTTTTGAACTACATTGACTGCTCGGTAAATGATTGGATATGATTTTATTTAAGATATTTGTATGGTCCATGTTTATTTACAGGGGCAGGGGGGGACCCCCCCCCGCCCCCCCCCCCTTTTTTTTCAGGCAAAGCCCCCCAAAAGTCCACAACAATTTCGTAAATGTCCGATTTCAAGATAATTGGTTCTAAAGTAAAAATAAAGTAGACAATCATATTGTCTTTTTCGGTGTATTTTGCATTAGTATATACATGTTGTATACACATATATACACATGATGTTGAGTTTCAGATATATACATGTATATAGCATGTTGAAATGAACTAAGATTAACATTACACTCTTATGAATTGTCAATTACCGTATTCATTTAAAACCAAGATTATGTAACTAAAATATTGTAAATTTTACCATATTTATATAGGGCATCCATTCTGCCCACAAAATATAGTAAGGTAAACTTGACCGTATTGTTTTACAGCGAACTGTACGTTTTACAGGTACACCATGTAAAAAAAGAAGGTCTACATTATTTGGCGGACAGGCTTATTATATTGCTTTTTATTCTCTACATATAGATAAATGTATACATAACAAATGGATTATTTGCTAGATTTGTTTTATTTCGTTTTGGTGGTTTTTTTCACAGTATACTATATTTTGTACCGTAGTTTGTGGACAGATTATGTTCCCGTATAAGACGAAAAAAATTACAACATAATGATCTCTAAGTTGAAAATGAAAAGATACCGAATGTGGAGATATTGGAATATGGGTTTTAACTCAAAACTTAAAAAGGCGCACCATTCATTCTGTCTAAACCTTTAAGGCTGAGATAGTGATTAGTCTCTAATATTGTGTAACCAGAAACCAAAGTGACGGACAAACAAGTTTATTACTTCAAGAACACTTACTGTGACAGACTAATTAAGAATGAACATTAACTCTAGTCTACCAAGGGGGGGGGGGGGGGGGGTCCCCGCTGCATAAAAACGCAAAAGCAACCGACCACAGGCATTTGGGTAAACTCTTTTACATCATTTGCGGTCATTTTGATGACAAACATAGGGGGATACCATCTGAACTGGGGTTAGGGTAGGCCGTCAAAGTTGGTGTGTGGTTGAAAATCCGTTATTTAAAACGTTTTAAACAAAATTTTGATTTGGTAGGCATTTTTTCCAAAAATCACGATTTTCCGAGCCGGACGAACTTTATGATGTCATAATTACGTAACGCATTTGTCGGTTTTTGTGATCTTGATATTATTGGATAGGGGAGACCTATAATACCTATCTATTGATAGCAAAACCAAGTTCATAGGGGGTTTCGTTCAAAAACAAAAAAATTAGGGGGTTACAACAGCAACCCCCCCCCCCCCTGGGTAGACGAGGGTTATTGGTTAATGGTCAATGACCAATATAAAAAGTATTGGAAGGAGGAAAACCTAATGAGGTCTGTCATATAAAGCATAAGTGATAGGAGATTTAAGGGTTAAGAAACACACACTGTAAAAATGGTACTTTATCTATTATGTCTTGGCAATAAACATGTCTACAACAATAGAACAATAAAAATCAGGGCGATTTCCAAAGTAACGTTGGTGACCTAAAAATTGAAAAAATTCTGTTTTAAATGGCTACAAAACCTAGAATAAACATTATTATCACAAGTTTGAAGTTGATAATGGTGCTCACTGGTTGTGTCAAGACATGTAGATGTTTAAAAATTAAATAAATTGCTAAAATTCTGAATTAAGTTCACGTAACGTTCGGTAACGTTTGTGACATCGCACGGAAATAGATATTTGCTCCAAATGACTTCAAAGTAAAACTTCTCTGTGGTGTTATCGAATTTTTGATTGCTCTTTACACAGATGACGGGTAACATTATTACAAGTATGTCATAAAAATGGTAGGAAATTCCATCGTCAAAATTTATTCTATTGCACTGTTTTGTGTAGTAACAATTGGTAACGTTTGTGACATTTTTGAAATAAAACATAAGTTCATTTATGCACGGATAGAAACACTTTTACAATTTTCGTTCTCACGTACCAAGTAACAAATTTATGACTGAAAAAACTGCTTATGTGGTCGAATACAAAAACAGAATTTTTGCTTGAAGTCAAACAAAGTTTCATTTTCTATGGAATGAGCCTTCAACGTTTGAAGTACAAAAAAAAATCATAATTTGAAAAAGTTCACAATATGAATTTATTAATCTTGATAATTGGAAGTTGTTGTTTTTTGTGAGGAGTGAACAATGTTGTTACTTAATTAATTTACACACAGAATTAAGTAAGGACAGCACTTGTGTGGTGTCAACTTTCCTATTTCTCAAATTTCCCAAATTATTACTCTGTCTGCTATTAAAATAATGGTATGCATATGGTAAGTTTTTTCAACATATCGAACAGCAAGCCAAATTCAATGCTAATAATGCTTGAAATTTAAAATTATTGGCAAACTATTATGAACTTTGTAATTAAACTGTACGTAGAAACAGAGTAACATACACCAGATTCTAGATCTTCGTACATATTACCACCAAATTCGATTCCAAAAATGTGGAAATGTTTTCATCGCTTTTTTTCTCATAAAAAAATTATAATTCCTTCATGCTCTGTAAGTTTGATTTATTTTCAAAATGTTTTTCCATGGTAACTTTCCGGGCCTCTCCATCCCAAACGCCCCCGATTTTGATGGTCCACCCCACCTTAGGTGGAATACCTTATATTTTCATCAAAACGACTGCAAAGGTTTATGTGTTTTATCCAGCGGGGAGGAACATTAGTAACTTTAAGACGGTTAATGCACATCTGCTTCTTAGGTCTTATACTCTAGGCAACAAAAACTTGTACTATAATGGTATGTATTTCTTATTTCAGTTTAAAGCAAAACACATCAACTTCAAATACAATTGCCTTAAGTACAATTCCAGTCCAACATTCCTGAGGTGCACAGTTGGAACATCATTCTAATACAATTTTAGTACAATGTGTTGTACTAGAATTGTATCGAAATTTTACTAGAGCTCCAGAAAAAGCATGAAAATAATTTCAGACAAAGACCGTAACTTATCTCTAAGAAAAGTACACGGAAAACTATAAACAACCCTCCCAAACAAAAGACATAAGTCGAAAAAACAAGGTTATTGGTGATTTATTTTATTCGATATTTTTAACTTACCGAAACTGTTGTTATTCTGTTGAATGATATTGTATTAAATTTTGTAGTCAATTTTGAACAATTACGATGCTATCATAAACATATTTTGTTTTTTCATCTTACGAGGCACTGCTCTCCTATAACACGTACAATGTACAAAAAACGGGTTATCATCGTTCATAATATAATAAAAACTATGAGGGTGTGATTTTTTCCAACGAGATGCTTGTGATTGTTACCTGTAGTATTAGGTATGAAGCAATGACATAGATAGAAAGTAAAGAACAGTTTAAGCATGATCCTTTCACTTAAGTATTTAAATTTGCATACACCAAACATCTATAGTATACGTCGAATATTTAATGAAAAACAAATCTTGAATTTAGGTTAGAACAACGAGTGGCTATGATTCGCTAATGTGTTTTCATGTGAAAATAAAAGAGTTAACTGTACTCCGTGTTTCTTATTCAAATAAGAAAAAGAAAGAAACATTACAATTACAATCATCCAATGTGTTGTTATATGATGCAGCTTATTCTACTGTTTACTACGATAAATACTGATTTACAAGAAGACATCGTTTCGTTCAAATATTCTGGATTTCAAATCCCTTCGCCTTTGATTCCAATTGGAATGTTGCGAAGTATCTGATGCAGAAGCAGGAGCAAAACCAGAAAGACTTGCCATCTAAAGTTAAAAGCTAGCCTACTCAAGTAGGGAGTTTAATTCTGTATAATTCACTGTTGCACTAAAATACAAAGAGTAACAGACTAACAACATCTCAGTCATTCAGATAATGTGTTACAAAAGTTGCTCAATACATGTAAAATAAAATAGCAGTTACTTCTTACAAGAAACCTTTGCAAAAATTGATTGAAGCTCAAATATAGGTCAGACTTAAACTGACCTATATGGACGAATTGAAGGTCAAAATACTCTGAAATATTAGATTCCGTTATAGAATGTATTATTGCCGCAAGAAATGTCATAAATGGTTTCCGGTTGCTTTAAGTGGTCAATACGTGCTGTCTTGGTGTGATTGTAGCAGCAAATGAATTGACGTTATGAGAGGTAAAATTTTACAGATTAACAAATCGGGCCATCAAGAGTTTTTGGGTCTTTACAAAATGTGCAATAACTTTTGATTCAGATATCCAAATTTAACAAAACAAAAATCTTGTAAAAGCTAATGGTCTACTCTATAATGCTCTGTTCTCTCAAAATAAAAGTTCAAAGTTCTTTGCGTTTTTATTGAGACACCCTGTATATATCTAGGCTTATATATGACATATATTTAAAAAGATTTAAATATTCAGAGGAACCAAGTGCTTCATATCAAATACTATACAGGACACAGGCACATTTATCTCTTTACAACAGTAGTGATATATTGCACTGGTCAACTAAGAAAAAAAAAAACATCAGAAAAAAATGGCCGTTGCAGGGCTGAAACTGACAAACTACATTTTGCTGGTATACTAGACCATACGCTTTTTTTAAAAGGCTTGCAAAATCGCTTTTTGGTTATGTCGTATCTATATCTTTATATTAGTAAAAACAAACAAGGACCAAAATAATAATAAAAAATTGAATGTACGTAATTTAACATGTTGGAACTCTTTCAATATTCTGTTTTGATATTATACAAAATGCTGAAGTCAATTTTGATCAACATCGATTTGGGTTCATTACACTAAAGGTTAGTCTCCCCGTGGCTTGTTATGTCAGCTTACAAGACATCGTTTACTATAGGAAAGTACAAAGTATGGGTATTAACAAGTTTTGAATATATATTCTACTATTGAAATGCTATAGTAAAATAGTCTTTTTACATATTTCAATTGATGATAGATCTTCAAACTAGATTAAACTAAAGAAAATAATTCAAGAAAGAGAATACACGGTAGAAGTGAGTTTTTGAATTTGAAATGTCTCCTTTATCTTGATAATTACAATGCTAGCCATTTTTATGTATTCAATTTTAAAATTCCATCACATACATTATTGTTAAAAACCCTAAAACAAGAATGTTTTGTTCAATGGAAGGGATCAGCATTCGTTTTTGTACCTACATTTCTAATTACAAAAAAATTCACATTTTCAATAAGAGTCTGTATAAATTTCTATATAAAAAAGCTATATGGGAGAAAATAGCTTATTGTTGATATTTTAGATGAATAGTTCTCAACATGCCGAAACTATTAATATTTTGCTAAAACTATATTTCGAAGTCCATTCTGATCAAACGCTATGCAATGGTGACCATTTCTCAGATCAATTTGAGTTAAGTTTACGATCCATTTATCACCTCTATCAGTGAAAACCATTGGAGTGCATTTTTTAAATCGTATTCTTTTTGATGATGATAAAAAATGTATTACAAAGTAAAGCCAAAAGCTCAACCTTTACTTAAACCTTTTAAACTAAGCTTACACCTGAACATCTGTAGTCTACTTTTGAGTTGAGGATAGGCTATGATTTATGAATTTCAAAGTAAAGTTCGTAACTAAGTGAGATTTCCATGATAGTGAAACACGACAACTAGTGGGTTTAAGTATTATAATTTATAGTTTTTACACCCTTTACGGCTACTTTGATGACGTGTTACTTAAATAGACTGGTTCATGTATAAGAGAAGTCATTTGTAATTAAGAATGGCATTGGTGATTTGAAAGATTTAAACTGACCCATTATGGATGAAATGGATGAACTGAAGGTCAGAAAACCATGAAATGTTAGAATCTTTCATGGGATTTAAT
Organism: Ophiothrix spiculata; assembly: GCA_000969725.1. Classification (NCBI taxonomy): domain Eukaryota; kingdom Metazoa; phylum Echinodermata; class Ophiuroidea; order Amphilepidida; family Ophiotrichidae; genus Ophiothrix; species Ophiothrix spiculata. Next base: position 69,638 of record JXSR01S050236.1, read on the forward strand.
ATTGCCGCAAGAAATGTCTAAAAGGGTTTCCGGTTACTTTATATGGTCAACACTTGCGGTCAGAGCTCGATCGTGGCATATGTAGCAAAAATGAACTGACGTGATTTTATATAATGCTATAACACAAAAAATTATTTTTGTTATAATAAATATATATTTTAATGACTTTTTGCTGATTTTCAGTTTCTACCGCTTCTATCAGGCAACAGTCACAACCAGTTCACTGCAATACACTGCAAGTGGCAGAAAACAAATTGATCACTTGTTTCATGTTCAATGAAAGTTATTAATCAAAATTCATTTTAAATCTTCACAAATTGTACAATAAAGTAAATCAATTTAAAGGTGCTAATTTTTGGGATGGATATCACCCTACTGCTGGATTAAAAATTAAGTTATTGTCAGAATAGGTGAAATCTGCTAGAAGTATTAGCAAGCGGACTAGTTATATTTTCTTTACAATGAAACACATGTAATAACAGATTGTATTTTGATAGAGTTTTCGGACTGCAACATTATGACCTGAAGTAACGTCCTCTGATCAGCGGAGTATTGACACATTATTGCTGCTTCTTTGGTGTAGCTTACAAAGAGAAGAGAAATAAAAGATGATTCGGGTATGTAACTGAAACATTTGTGTGACCAGTGCGTATATTTTTTTTTTCTAGTTGATCCAAATTAAAGAAGGATGCTTGGCCTTTCTTGTAGGTTGATTTAATGTAAATAGGATAGAACAGCTTTGGTTTCATTTGTTTGAAATGTATTCAGTTTAAACGTCAACTACTTATTGGATAAAGCAGTTTGGACTGAAGTATCAACTACGACTTGTTGTTACATTGACATCACGATTTTAAGTATTGTATGTGAAAACCTGATGAATACATGAGTCAAAATGACCAAGTCAAACAAGCAGGTACTTATTTATGACCATTTAAATCTTTTTTCTTTTTAGTTTCTACATTATAAAGTTAAAGTGTTGCATTACAATGACCTTGAAGATAATATATGTTATCTTTTGCCAGGGTAATGGCAATGTGTCCAAAAGTCTCACTTGAAATTGACACAACGAAGAAAAACACTTGAAGCTCCACGTGTCGGCATCGATCTACGGCTTCCGACTTATCAGGTCAGTTGCCTACTTCAACTTGATCTTAGTTTCCGTATCGTATAGATTGCGGTTGCTACTATTGTCTTGTCTAGATGTCTTCCGTATCAAAATATTTGTCTTTTAAGAAGGAATTATCCGCTTACTCGGAAAATATACTATTTGACTGTATGTTGTATTGTCTTTGATTAAGAAGATTTGATTAACATGACCGTGACTGCTATCATTTGTCAAATTAATAGCGGTGAATGTGAAATTTACCAAGACTGTTTGACGTCATGGAGCAGACTTGCATGTTTAACATGATAATGATGCTAGTATTTAAAATTACCGAATCAGGCTTTAAATCCACAACAAACAAACTCTGAAAAAACCTCCATTTTAATGTTCGAATGTTTTTGTTCAAACTTGGTATTTATGGAAGACCAGTAATTTTCTACAATATCTAGAAAAAAAAACACATGAAAAATGCCGATTTTTTACATTTCGTCACACATAATTGGATGAACTTTAATTTGGTTTCAGTAGGAAAAGGGTAATATCGATTGGTACCACATACGGGGACTCACTATAAAATTGAAAGGGTTGCATAAACCCCATATACAATGTGTTTGTGAGAATCGCTCCATATTTACGAGGGTTAATGTTGATTCCTGAAGTGACTTAATGCCAAATCGTTATACTATCTATTTCTCTAAAATTCTTTCTTTTTAACCAAACTGAATATTATATTTCACTAGCGTATGTGAAGCCGCGCACATTCTAGGACGTAACAAAAGAGTAAATTAACCAAAATGCAATTTAAAGCCCGAATTTAGTTTTATATGTGTTTTGTTGTTGTTTTGGCAAGTCATTATGCTTCAAGCCTGTGCATTTAACAGTTTCAATTTACCATGTTCACTTCGACATTCAGGTGAGTTCAATTTCGAAAACTTGGCTATTTAAAAATATTTTTGGCATGTTTCTCTTTGGGACATGTTTCTCGATCGTGCACAACACGAGAAGTTCGATATAATGCGAGGTGTCTATCCCCATATTAAGGTACAACATCATACGCCACACTTCGCGTTTATTCAGATTCCTAAAAAAATAATGCTAATGTTATTTACCTATATGTACAATTTTAGATCAAAAGACGGTTTATTTTTGCAGTAATTAATCCTAAAAATTGAAAAGCGTCACATAATTCTTTCAAATTAAGCGTTATAAGAAGCTTTAAAATGTGCAAATTCAGGAGGATTATCATTATATATTTAGACAGCTTTATTAAGAGAGCGAATTTTAATCAAAGATTTAAAGTAATACCCATCTTTTCAACCAGTACAAAGATCGCCAGAAATACTTGTGTATATAATATTATATCTGTTAATAAGTTAGTATAATGTTATACATATTGTCCTGTTACAGTAACTATCACTGCATACATTTATATCAAAGCATAATACGCACCGCTGAGATTAACATCTTTTAAATATATACAACTACTACTACTAGAACTTGTAAGAAAATATATTTTGTTTTGAATAATCTTTCAATTGGTAATCCTATAAGCCGATTTAGATCAAAATACCGATATTTTGATTTCATTAAAATACATTGATCTTGATATGCCAATCTGAAAAAATAATATCATGTTAAAAAATGTATCAGTTACATGACATTAAAGTCAAACATATTGAGAGGGAATTATAACTTGAAGAGTATCAATGCAGATTATGATATTTAACCTTTCAAATATCAAAAACTGTTATATCGTATATTTCCATTTGGTTTCTGAAATGACAGGACGAACAAATAGAACATTGAGAACGTGACATTTTTAACAACTAGATTTATCAGTATTAGTGGAATTTGATTAAACTTTTGTCAGATATATAGTCAGGTAATTAAGGTGTTTGTGTATCAGAAAAAAAGGAAATATGAAATCGAGCATATTAGAATATCTCTATATTTCCGCTAAAACAAAATTAATTTGAATATTAATGTCAACAACTTATCTCATTTATTGTTATTGTGTTTTTTATGAATCTGTAAGAGGAGTTTTTGAAAATAACAATAGATGAGTTCAATAAATAAACTCAAGTTCTTCTTGATTCTTTTCAAGACAAAGTAAGATATAAATAAACCGCGAGTTACACAAATTACTTTAATGGCGTCTAACCTTTTAATTTCAACAAAGTATTTGGTAATTTCTTAATACCGTGTGTCAATGGTGTTTTATATTAACACAACCATTAAATAAAAAAGACTAAACAACTGCTTTGGGCAAAGAATCATTGGTAGTTAAACAAATTATTAAAATATCGCATTGAATCCTCTTTGTCAACTAAGCAGTAATCTGAAAACCGCTATTAACTCTTTTTGCTAGACTTCTTTCAAGAAAAGAAAAGAAACACTCAAGGCAAGGACTTTAAAACAAGCAGATGTGCGATCAAGGATTGCTTCAACAAACTTTCACTTGTTGAATACTTAATGTTCAATATATATAACTTGTATACCTCGTAACTCAAATCACTTAACCATTTCAAGTTATTTGCATTTCACCCAGGAGAAAATTTTAATGAAGACACTTAAAGATTACACGTTGGTTGACTTTTTATTCTATGCCTTCTACAACATTGAGTTCGGCCTTATAGTATATTAAGTATATTGGGTTTTTTCCCTTTTTCTGTTGATGTTATGTAGTGCCTGCATGTAAACAACAATGAGAGGGGTCATGACAACCCCCATATCAAATGAAGGTTTATTATACTGCATTTTAGTGATCATTTCGGCTGCTATTTTGGCTTCAAATATGCATTCATGTAATGCACGTACCTTACAAGTTTTAGTGTATTTGTCCTAAGCTGGAGAATAGAAGCTATGTACAAAACATCGAACTATGTTGGTTAAGATTGTGAGAGAATGAGTTTAAAGGAGATTTGGCATATACAGCTATCTGACCAGCTATGATCTGACAGATATTTTGAATACCGGGACCAAATCAATCCTATTTCTATCTCAAAACCTATTTTAGAAGAACACGTCATTTTAAATCTGATTTCTAAAATGAGAGTATATATGAAATTGAAATCTTTACTGTTAACATTTACTAGGATGTCGAGGTTTATTATCACGAATGATCTGTATAGAATTCCGATCGATGCACGGTTTCTTTACCTTTCATTAAGAATGAAAAAAACATTGATCATAATGATAACAAGGCAAGCAAAAGCATATTAACCGGGTCGGTCGTGTCACTTTACACGATGCGGAAGGAAGACTATTATTTCAGGGAGACTACGATTACATTTACAACGGAAAGTGAAATAAGTAATGTTGAGTGAGCGACACTTTACTTTTATTATAACTTAAGTATCACTTAATAAAAATCAGCGTTATCAAGTACTGAGTTCTGCAATGCAATTTACGTAAACTAACCCATACAATTTTAATGAGGACATTATCTGTGTCCCATATAAACAAAATATGTAGTTATTCTAGGAAATGTACTCAGATAATTACTTGCTGTTTGACCTGCCTTCCGTATGTTATAAAAATACCGTATCCCTCAATTAATTACAGAAGAAATCAAACTTTTCATTTTCATTAAAATATTTCTTATACAGGTTTCATATATGCTCAAAGGATTAGTAAAGTGAACTTTTGAATACCGCTACAAGAGCGGCTGTTTTATCGTCACATCAAAGAATGAAGAGAGCTTTTGATTGCAAGCATGAAATGTGCTCCAAGTGAGTAAGGTAATATAATCAACAGAGCAGTCTTACTTGCGTTCAGTGATGACAATACATTCAATGTAAATGAAATAAACAACATCACGCTTGCTATGGTTTACTAATGCCGGATACCACAACCGGAAGTAAACCAATTCTTTTTTTGGCTTATAAATATACAAGTAGGTACCTGTGGGGATGGTTGGGCGGGAGACTCACCAGTGGTTAATATATCAATCTACTTGCATTCCTTCTACACCGGTCTCCACAAAGGTGTTGATGATACAACTTCCAAGTCATTGTGAGGAAATTATCAAAGTATACATGAACTCTAATTTTAAGTGCAAAAGAAATGAGCAAAGAAATCGAAATCTACTACGTCCTTTGCAATTTGCATCTCCTGACTTGGAAATAAAATGCGTTTATGATAAAGTAGTAAGAAAGCTGATTTTAGGTTATACCGGGTGTAAGAAACACATTTACTCTAACTTCAATAAAATCATAAGCTTAATCGTTTGGTGTAATGTAACAACCTCAATTTTGAATTCATGGGCCAAATTGAGGTTATTTATTTATTTATTTTTCAATTTTGGCCCATAAATTCACATTGGTTCGTGCGGGGGTTTATAGCATTACATCAAATGATCAAGCTTATGATTTTGTTGAAGTTAGAGTTAATGTGTTTCTAACACCCGGTATTTAAAATCAAGTTGTCGGATTTAAACAAATCAATACACTTAGATTTAATTAAGATTTATCAACTGCTTCAAAATTATTACCCATACATTTTTTCACGTCAGAGGAGCTTGAACTTAACATTGTCTATAAGACTAACAGGTTTTAAAGGAGGTTATCGTCCAGTCGATTGATTGTTAAACGTTATTAAGGTTCATTGGTACGTAATATGCCTGAACTTAAAGCTAGTAGAGATGTATGTGGTTCGTTTAATGTGTTTTTCTAAAGCTTCTAGTAAAAAAGCTAATCGTGTTAAATTGCGTGGAAGTGTGATGTAATGCGTCAGCTTCAATCTTGTATTTTGTTACAACACTTCAAGCCGTACTTTTCTTTTTCAGACAGATTCTTATGAAATACAAATTAAACAAACAAAATTTAAAACTATAAAAAACAGTTAACAGTTAAAATTATAAATCACATTACCACTAAAGGTAGATTACACTGTGCTTTACAGATATAAATTGTGCATGTCACTGTAAAATATAAT
>JXSR01S050246.1:0-13954 GCA_000969725.1 Ophiothrix spiculata
CTAGATTGTAGTTGTGGTATATACTTCGGCCAACAAGTATTGAATACAACAGCACGTTTTGTGCAGGTCAGAAAAAAGTACCCATCATTCCCAAATATTTACCTGAGGGTTTTCATAAAACAATGTATCAGGAACCATCATGCTATTCTCAGGATTATACACTGGCATTGTAGTATGACCTATTCTTAAAACACCATCACTCACTTCACCTGTCAAAGTAGAAAAAACAAAATTGAGCCATTAAAATGAATAAATTCGATGTTGAGTGCCACAACCAGTTAACAAAATTGGATGTTAGTATAAAATATATACCGACTTGAAGATCTCTGGTTAAAACTATGGACCTGAAGTGACTTAAAATAGCTAAACTTTAGTCACTGAAGGACTATAGTTTTAATCCAGTGATCTGAAAATGTAAGTATATATTTTTTATATTCTGTATTAACCCTAACAGTCCCAAATCTCACTAAATCTCATTATTGAAATCACCTAAAATGCACATACGTCATAGACAGGGGTTCCATATGGTAACGGAATCGCTGCCCGGGCAGCTACTCAGCAGTGGCCTGCTAATGGTATAGGCGGTCTGGGAATCCACAGGTCATGGGTTCGAATCCCGGCGAGAACATGCATTTTTTCACCCTCACTTTCCGAGGAGATAGGCTAGAAACGAAAAATCCCGTATGGTCAGTTAGGGTTAATATTGATGTCACTTAACCCTAACAGTCCCAAATCTCACTAAATCTCATTATTAAGACTAAATCTCATTATATTAAGTCCAAATACGTCATAGACGGGGGTTCCATATGGTAACGGAATCGCTGCCCGGGCAGCTACTCGGCGATGGCCTGCTAATGGTATAGGCGGTCTGGGAATCCACAGGTCACGGGTTCGAATCCCGGCGAGAACATGCATTTTTTCACCCTCACTTTCCGAGGAGATCCCGTATGGTCAGTTAGGGTTAATAAACTTTTAAATAATGAATTTTTACTTGCCCAATGGTCAAATTTCAATTAATCTTACCTAAAAATGTCCTATTACCATGAATGCAAGTAATAGGTTGATGCACGTATTAGCTTTCGTGTCTAAGTTTGTTGCGCGCAAGTCTGTGCGTGAAAGAAACGCGGCTATAAATTACGCAGAAAACCGGTAAATAGTCTTTCAAAACCGGTAAATAGTCTTTCAAAAGAACTATTTACGTGTTTTTCTCAAGATGGTTGAAACTATTGGAAATAATATCATAGGGTATCAACAGGCTTAAATTTATTAATACAGTGTATTGTATAATTAAAATTATATACCGATTGGTATGAATTAGTCTTTTACTATTGCCCTCTCAAAATAAAATTGATATATAAAACAAATATTGACTGCTCTTTCATTCTGGCAATAGAAACAACTATTTTCCCCAGTAATCTTGAGAATATCAGGGTTTGCTTCTACTCTCCTGATTTGTGAGTATGAGTTCACAAATTAAATTCACAATATTAATAATCTGCGCTTACAGACCCATTATACTCCATTGCATTACATATTTGGTCTGAGTTCACAGCCATTGACTCCTGCGAAAAGCTGAAAAAATTTTGAAATATGAAGCACAGGCACCTCTTGTAGCAACAGATGTCTGTGATCACTATCAAATAGCACTCAGTTCAAGAAGAATTCATAATCAAAAGCTTTCATGTACAAAAAATTGACAAAATTCTGATTGTGGAATGCCGAATTCAACAAACTTGACAGAGTAAAGGCAGCGTCAAAATGATGTAAACAATGCACACAAAACAAACCTCTTCCTTGTCAGCTAAATTGCACAATTACTCACATTATAGAAGTTCCATTATGATTTATTCCAAGTAAACATATTGAGAAATCATCCTCACACAAGCAACATACTGTTACCATGTTTAAAAAACTAGTTGTAACACGTGGAACACTTGGTCACAAAAAACCTGAACAGATTAATTGGTACCGGTAGAATACTTTTGGGTGTAATTTCGGGAGTGTTCTACAATCAAGGAAAAAAGTTGTTGAAACACTCGAGTCTTTTCAGGTCCATTCATCTGTTTAAAACACTAGAAACTACAGTAAGAGACGGATAAAGTTGTAGGCAATAAAGAACTCATCTCTTACGACCATCCCCTTCCCCACCCCTGTTCCAATGTTGGATGTAAAGATGCTCCTTGTGTTCGGATCAACATTGAGTGGGGAATGGGGAAAGCGTGCGAAATCAATGACATGCACAGTTAATTGTGCCAAGACTTTTTTCCCTGATTGTAGAAAATGCTTACTTGTGTATTATACAGTGCTGGGCAATTTTAAGTAGAATTTGGGCCTTCAAGGGGAGTATTTTGGGTTTTTTTCCAGACGATTCAAATGAGTATTTTGAAGTACATAATTCGCATTTCCGTATTTGCACGAATTTCCCTGACAAAATATGGAAAATCGTACTACTTGTATGGCATCTCCGTCATTATGACAAGGATAAAGCTTGCTCTGTTCCAGAATATTGTGACAGGTCTGGGATGAATGTCATTACTAACGAGGACAGTACCATTGCTTTTTGTGAAACATGTGACAAATAGTTATATTATCTTCAAAAGCCTGCGTGACTGAATAGCAAGTTGACATCAAAATATGAGAAAATCTTGTTTAATAAAACCCATTCAATGTTAAGGCAAAAAAATTCTTGATTGTCCTTATCAGACCATCATAATCAGATGTAATAATAAAAATCGGACTGACTCTCATAATATGGACAATCACACAATCTACTTATTACAAAAACCTTAAACTACAGACTTACACGTTAATGCTTGCTCTATATCAGAATCCTCTGACGGTTCAGGCCTGGGATGAATATCATTTTCAACTAGAACAGTATCTAATGCTTGATGTGCAAGTTGGGGTAAAAACCTATGGAAGAAATGATAATAACAAAATGAATACAAAATGCTGTAAGAAACTTATTTAAAAAAAAAACATGTGTAGTAAATAAAGTGCAATAAAAGGGCTTGATTTGACTTTACAGCAACTCTTTATAGATGTTAATGTTAAGCTGAATTCATACTCAAAATGCAATGCGTTGCATTTCCAATCATTTTCACCGCAAACGACACCACAAATGAATTCACACTCAAAACACAAATGGACTGCGGCAGCCAACAGAATGAAAGTTGAGCTTTCCTCAACTCAGTTTGCGGTGCAGCATTCGGTGTTGCGTTTTGATATCGATTGATCAGAACTCCTCAAACCTTTTACTGCACATGCTTGGTGCGTCGTGCGTTTGCGTCAAGTCTGAATTCAGCTTATAATAGTCTGATATTTTGACTTTAGCAAGGTCTTATTAGTAAACAATCATAGGCATAAACATCCATGATTACACTGGAAGAAATCATGTTAACTTGACTAGTTCTTTAGTAGCAAGATGAAGTTAATCAATTTAATACATATCAAAATTACTGGAAAGCATGAAAATTAAAATTCCTATTCTGTCTTAAACATACAGATTTTCAATTTGCCAAAAAATCATCCATAAACTGAAACACAATCAAAGCTAAAAATTACAAATAAACTTAATATATTTGACAGATTTTTATGTACTTTTTTCTGATAACAGAATTCACTGACAGTACATATAATAGTCTTGATAAAACCATCATGAGATTGATTGCCAGTTACTTAAAAGGCAATAAGAATAATCGGTTTCCAACCATACAAACATTGTTGGACAGTATAAGCAAGAATACAGGTAAATGGGGCCCTGCACTTTGAATGCTTTCATATAGTCCAAACAATTTTGTTGGCCACCTTACCATGGGGAACGACAAGCAAAATGTTCAAGATGGAAGAGAAAGATAGACAGGCCTTTGTAAACTTTCCATCAGGAAAGGACAGGTATTTGGTCAACAATTCTCAGTAAAATTTAAGATGGAATATTTTTCAACAATATAATGGCATTTTATGCTATAAAACTCATAAACAAATTATGTCCTGATCAGGAACTAGACTTGATAATTGCCTTGATAGACAGGCTTTGTTTATTAATCATTCTTCAATTCATGATGACTGCTAAAATTTATACTATTAAGCAGTATATAATAATTTTGAAGTCCTAAATGGCCAAAACGGGGTTGGGAATACCATACTCTTTACAATACTGACTACGGTTCCATGTACAGGTATGACTCTTCTGTACAAGGGATCAACCTGCATGGGATCAACGGCTTTACGTCCCCTCCGCAGAACTACTATCTTTCATGAAACACTAAACTAACTCTAAATACTTCATGTAAAGGGAGGAAAAGATCGAATATCTGACCCCATGCTCCCATCAAGTCAGACTATAAGACATTTTGGAAAAGATTCCAAGAATAATGACTCCACTCCGGCAAAGCAACACCCCCCCCCCCCCCCCCAGAATCGAACCAGGTCTCATTGCATGCAAGGCGAGATCGCTACCCACAACACTGTGGCGCCCCTTATATAGGCTCTCATCAGGGCATCTTGTGGATATCCTATATGCAAGGGTTTCCATCATCTTACCTTGATAAACAAGCTTTGTTTATAGCTTCATATAGGCTCTCATCGGGATATTTAGACATGCGGTTAACAATTCTCAACAAGTTTCTTGTGGAAAGACTGCTAGATAAATTTTGAAGCTGCAGATATGGAAGAAAATACACAATCAATTAATTAATTGAATGCCAGAATTCAACATTGACCCAAGTCCACCCTTCTGTAGCAAGACCAAAAAAAAGTGTATTAACTCCATAATGATGACTACAGTTGTCATTTACAAATCAGTATTGGGCATCAGTTGATAAGTACAGGTTAGCATGAACTTGAGTTAGTGTTGCATTCTTGTATTCAATTAATATTTATGATGAAACAAAAGAGTAAATATTGGCAGATTGATTTTTTTGTGTGTTTTGTTTTATGTGTTGAATTTATACAGAGAAACTGAGATCAGCTTGATTATTTATGTCACTCCACTTTGTTTTCTGTGTTTTTATTTTTTGTATTCAGTTACAGTGCTTGTCCTTTGTTTTAGAGCTATGATAAATCTTTGCAGAATTTGTGTTGTCATTGCAAAGAAATATCAATGATACTGACATAGCAGTCTATTGATATATAATTTGATACTTATTATTGGAGTCATTAAATTTCCTACAAATCATGAATGCAACAAATGAGTCATTAAATTTCCTACAAATCATGAATGCAACAAATGCGTACAATAAACAACCGTTTCGCCTCAAGCAGTACAAAAGACTTTTCTTTTTTCTTTTCATACAATCGCCGTGTCAAGCAACCTATCAAGATCCGCGCCGCGCATTTTCATTACCGATGCGTTGTCGCACTAGCTCTCATCATACGCACCCCTGCGGATTTGATTTGTCGGAAATTTAATGATTCCGATAATAGTAGAAAGATGCAAATACAAATGTATAAATGATAAAAGGTTGAAATCTAATTCTTTCAAATTTTTTCTTAATCTATAATGATTATAACTTACCAAGAAGTTACCATAGACTGGAGTCGGTTCGATCATGTATCCCATTGTATCAACTATGTCGTACTTAATCCGATTATTACTAACGCTATTCAAACGCAAATTAAGTACGCTTTTGTATTGACGTCTCAGAGCACATATCTAATCAAAAGACTCGATTAGTCGAACCAATGTCAACTACTTATATTCATGATTTAGTGTAGTCTGTTTACCGGAAAGCTGTTATCCACCTATTTGATCTCAATGATCACAGTACATTTCATCATTTGTACGCTTACAACTGCATTTTTTTTATTATTGTGTAAGTTGCAAACATATACCGAATGGACTAGAGCTGTCCGTTTCAATTACAAATATTTTAACTGTATGCTATCGTACGCTAATCAGTTTGGTATGAAAATTCTTGTAAAACCACCCTCTTTTCATTTATTCTGATCACAAAGTGCCCTGGAGTGCACTTTTGTCATATCTTTGTTTTAAATCATGCTTCTTTGTGTTATAACCGGATTAAATATAACATGGTTGTTTCCAATTAAGTTAACCGCCAACACGCTATAACATAGAAAATTCAAGTAGGCTGTATTGATGGAACAAAAGAAACACCTATTATCATTGAATAGCTTTTCTCGAACCGATTCCAGTCCATGATAACTTCTTGGACTTACAGATGAGTTGGTTACTTGTGGATTTTAACATTTTTGGCACACCACAAACAAAAATCAGAACCTCACAAAAAAAAAAAAAAAAAAAAGATACTCACTGTAGGATCTGCAGAGTTCCTTAGTAGATGAGTAAATTTCAGCAGTGGTTCCAAAATTTCCTCAGTGGCCCCTGGTACCATTCCCTGTAGCACTTGTAACTCTTCAGCATAAGACAGTGGTTTTATATGATGATATAGAAACAATGTTAGCAGCTCTGAGTTGAGCCATTGCTGGGTACTGCTGCCTATGACTGGCGGTTCTGCTAAGGCTATCATTCGAAATGATGGGTGAATGGGAAATACAGATCTGAAAAAGGTATCAATTGAGAGGTAAACATAAAGATTAGAAATCCATGATTTATAGTGTACTATACCTCCTTAGCTCTGTAATTTCATGAGTTCTAAGCACACTGCAGAGGTGTTTGCTGATGATCACTGTATGGCTCAAGTAAGGCCATTTACTCTTGGTGTTATGTCCATAACAAGGAAATTTTATAGGGGAATCTGTACTTGTCTCAATTTTGATTTGACTACCATGTAATTTTATGGGATGGCAGTCATCATAGATTGTCACTCATGGAGGGTGAGTTATGGTACCTCCGACATTTTACCTCTCCGTGTGCCACACTTTGAGAGTCTTTGAACGGATTAGCGGGAAAATTGACGTACTTTGATAAGAATAAGTCGCAGACACGGTTTGCGCAAGAAACAAAATGCACACGCTGTATTTTGGATATCAGGCCAAAGTCCAAACATATCCGGAGGTACAATAACTCTGCTTCATGAGTGGCGACAACAAGATGGAAAAGAGAACAGATTTCCCTGTACAATTTCCTTGGTTATTTCAAGGACACGCAACTTCAGTGGCAATGATCGCAAACTTGGGTCCTGCACTGTAAGTGAGCTCCTTACTTATTAAGCTAACTTAAGTGCTAATTACCCCAATATATTAATTAGAATGTTAGCAACTTGGCTAATGCTAAAGTCTTATATATAAAAAGTAGTAAGCAGACCTCCGGCTAAGCTGTCACGCTACAGCAAGCAAAACCAACACAAGCATTAACTTCTAGGTTTATTCCTGTGAACTCATAAAACTCATGAGGGATCTGCTGTAACATGCAAGCTCGACTTGAGCTCGGCTGACTACTCTTTCTATTTGTGACCTAAAGCATCAGTAACTGTCTAATCTTCAATGGAGAAAGTTTAATTGGCTGGTGCGGTGATATGCCACAGTAAAACTGTTTTTAAAACATTGACCTAAATAACCATAGCATTTTCTAAGAACAAGCTAGTCTTTTATGATATATATCTTATGATTGGTGGACTTAATTTAGTGGGGTGTAACTCTATGTATCTAGTATTTATTAAGGGTAAAATTGTTGAGACTAATATTGGAGCACAGAAAATGTTCATTAATATCGCAAACACAACTTAGAATTAAAAGTGTGTTTGGGAATTCAAGCATTCATTACACATATTACTTGTCTTAAACTTTTGTACCGCTGATTTTGACATTTCACTGGTAATAATTTAAATCATCCAATGTTTAGCCTATCCACTACCATGTGGTCAACTTTGAGGGTTGTGAAGGACACAATGATGCCCTCAAGGCATATTCATGTCCTTCAAGGTATTGAAAAATTGTAACTTAGTTCTCCTGGTACTGTCATGGTCATTTGACATTTAAACAAATATTGAATTAGCTGTGCTATCTTGTTACATGATATTTCTTTATTGCAGTTAGTCTCTGCTTACTGCAATAATGCACAAGACTTTCATGACAGTGCATATTTGAGTTGAATTCCTACTCCGGAATTTTATTTTTACAATTTGAATCTGATCTGCTATCCTACCTTTCCTGCATTTCTTCATCACTCATGCTAGTTTCTTTTTTCAGCTTTTCATATTTGTCTTGACGTATTAACCGTGTGCCATCAAAAAGCGTGACTTCCCTATCATGAACTAATCTGGAAAAGAATAAAGTAACAAAATAATAATGATATTATTATAATAACACATGACATTTAAATATACTATTCATCGTAATACCATATAGCGCTGGGCATTATCAATACTGACGTACAAGAGAATCGTTATAATCATTTCACCTTACACTTGGCCATTTGCAGCCTTGGCCATTGGCACATACCTATCAGCACTATCAGACCTTTCAGGCTATAATATTCCCCCTAAACAGCTCCCCAATGCGCTGTAATTGCATCAACGAAGCAAGTGCGAGAAAGCGATTTGCCAAGGTTCACAACACATTGGCACTTGCGGGGCTCAAACTCTCAAATTTCTGTTGATGAGTCCTGCACTGTTCTACTAAGCCATAAAATAAATGGAGAAAGCATGAAAACAAAACATGTAAACATGCATAATTCATAGTGTGCAGTTACTTTTTAACGCAACCTTATTATGAAAACATCCTTTATTGAAAAACCTGTAACCAACCCTTAATAATCTTTGGACATTTTTGGCAAACCTACAGTTCAGCTTTGTAAATACCATGCATGTATCACTACTCTAAATTTTTAGTAAGGTTTTAGGCTTAAGAAACAGAATTCAGTTTATATTTTCCTTAATTTAGTTCAACTGAATTTACTTTTCTTTTATTGTTTTTCTTTTTTGATGTTTTGAACTTTTGTCATATTTTGTAGACATTTTACCCATTTTGCTTGATTTCAATATGTACTAAACAGAAAATGTAATTTAACATACCTATGCAATACAGCTAATGTACTAGGGTTTACTCTATGAAGCCCATCAAGCAGAGCTATACTGCCCTCTACTGCTGCTGTCATGAGTGGGGACATGCGCCACCTAGTGTCTCCATTGGGTAAGGTTGCACGCTGCTGTAAAAGGTCACGTGACGTCATATCCTGTTTTTGAACAAAAAAGGAATGTACACTTATGATAAATGTAAATTAATGCCTCCATTTCTCTATTTTACAAAATGAAAATTCCACTGTCTACTTTTCATGTTTTGGGGGATTCTCAAAATAATGCATATCACACCATATATTACATAATACTTGCATGGTTGGTTTATCAAAATAGCATTTCACCCCTAGGCCTACTCATGCAAGTTGGATTTAGTCTAGATTAATAAAGTTTCACAAAATTTGCATTGAAGACCACCAATACCAACTTCACATCAAATTTCAGTAATGTTTCTTTGTTTTCCAGTATCGCTGAAGTAGGAATTTAGATTTAGTTTAAATCAATATATTTTTATATTTAATTAAAAGTGCACCAATTTCCATTCTATAAACATCACAGTGGCCAACAAATTTTGCCATGATTACCTTAAAGCAGATTTCAGAATTAGCCAACATTCAATTATTTAGATTTGGATAGCATTAAACTTAACTTGGATTTCCTGACTAATTTACTTTATTTCTCCACAGCCGATTATGTCAAAATTTAGACACCCTATTTGCTATAAAAAAAATCTCTAAACTTACATTATAGATTCAGCTATTGAACAAAAAGCCATTTTTCAAAGTTCTCATCTAATTAAAACACAAAGGAAATAAGTCCAATCCACTGTCACATAACAAGGCAGGCAACAACCCCTAGACAAATCGATCATTGTCTTTAACAGAACTTGATTCATGATAATTACGACAGTATGTACCACAGGATTTTAAATTGAACTTGCGGAAAAATTAAAAACTTAACTCAACAAAGAAAATTATGGAGTCTGAGTCGCCTCAATAATAATCTGTCTCTTCAACATAAAAACACTAAAAAACAGAATTTACAATTAGGGGGACAATTCATAACTATTTTTACAATACCAAATCTCTTTCAAGAAACAATTCTGGTGTAAAAATGTAAAGGGATATGAGAAAATCTCTTGTGGTATCAAAATTTTGCAATTTGATTTGGGGAAGTGAAGGTTGGAAAAATGATCAGGTCCCATACATTTTAATGTGAACTTTAATAAAAGTTGTTCAATAAATAAATCTACTATATAAAGTTTAGAAATTTCAATAGCAAACAAATAGTCAAATCAAAAACACTACCAATTTCAATAATCACATATTTTGATATGCAATTTCTTAAAAAATCCAGTGTTACTTTGAGTATATAGTTTCAGTTTATAAACATACCTGATATAACATAACTGGTTCTACATTATATCCTAAATTATTGGCAAATTGCTTAGCTAGAATACTTTTACCACATCCCTGAAATAGAATGAAAATACCAAGATAAATACAATAAATACATAATATTTGACACATAGATTAAAGTACAGATAGGAAACAGGACTATTTGCACTCATAAAAATTCGGCTAAGTGAGGGAATTGCACCAGGCGTTATATCAATTTATTGCACACAGAAAAACATGTGTGAATCCTGTTCATACACGCCTTAAACGTAAAAACGTCAGAATTCTAACAAAAAAATAGTCCATATAACTATCTTTTTTGTCTCGCTTTTCATTGGATTCTTCCAGCTTCTTATCGCATAATTTCAGTGATCAGTCAGATCATTATGGATATATCAGTTTGATATGCAAATACGATATACCTCACCAAAAATTAAATAATTATGTCAGTTGGCCTCAATTCTTACCTTTGGCCCAATAAGGCAGAAATCTTGTACAGTGTGAGTCAGCATCATGTCCGCTAGTAACCCCTCATGCGAGGCAGTAATAATAAATGGATGATAAGGGTCAGATGACCTCATTTCCTCAGATCCAGCTGGGAGCTAAGTGAAAAATAAACATGTATCATTTCCATTATGTCACTTTAAAATGTCATCAATCATACATATCATTTTATTCCAAACAGACACTCAAACTCTTTTAATTACCAACTCCTTATTTTTTTAATTCAATTAAAACCATCTTTTAGATGGTCATAGCTGGGACTATCAATTCAGACTGTCAGTATCATATGTTGCCTTGTCAATTAACACACAAAAAAAACCCTAATATTGCTTTTATGAAAAAATCTTTGTAGAAAAGAGGAAAAAGTATCTTGGCAGTTGATAGAGATGAGACATAAAGCATGCTTTAGGCCTACTAGTGTAAAAATTTATCACATCAAGGTCAAGGCTGCCACCAGAAATGTTTTAGTGCTATTTGGAATGAAGCAAACCCTGGCACTGCACCTCATAAGGGAGTTTGACAGGCATCGGCCCTTCTGACATTTCAAAAATTTTGAAAAAAAAATTACCCTCAAATGGTGTGATTTTGTGTATCAAAATTCTTTTTCGCCTAGGAAGTAAAATAAACAAGGAATTTGGAGATTTGTTCAACTAATGGCATGCTATTTGTGATGACTCGCCCTGAAAAGGGTGACTTTGCAACCGAACATTTTTTGAGAAACTGGTGAAAATAGGCAGCAAAAAATAAAGAAAATAATAAGAATTTTCAAGTAGATTTTTGGTTGTAAAATTTGATTGCCTTGATCAATTTCTACAAGTAAGGTGTCATTTTATAGCTTAGAAATTGCTACAACAGATGAAATGATAAAATCATGATCAAAATTGATATCATCTGCAAATTCCCCTTTTCGGGGTGAGCCATCACATTTGTGCCGGGCTGCCACGCTCAACATGACCCCAAGTGCTTGGTACCTCTGTCTGCCGCCCAGTGTGGTGATAACCCTGATCATGGTTCTTACCTGCAGCTCATATCTGCTTCCTTTGCTCTCTACAAGTACCGTGGCTTGGTTCGTGCCATTGGTTGTCACTGGTTCGAGTCCTAAAACTGTATGTAAGTGAAATCAACCACATCTTACCTGCAGTTCGTATCTGCTTCCTTTGCTCTCTACAAGTACCGTGGCTTGGTTCGTGCCATTGGTTGTCACTGGTTCGAGTCCTAAAACTGTATGTTAGTGAAATCAACCACATCTTACCTGCAGTTCATATCTGCTTCCTTTGCTCTCTACAAGTACCGTGGCTTGGTTCGTGCCATTGGTTGTCACTGGTTCGACTCCTAAAACTGTATGTTAGTGTGAAATCAACCACATCTTACCTGCAGTTCGTATCTGCTTCCTTGGCTCTCTACAAGTACCGTGGCTTGGTTCGTGCCATTGGTTGTCACTGGTTCGACTCCTAAAACTGTATGTAAGTGTGAAATCAACCACATCTTACCTGCAGTTCGTATCTGCTTCCTTGGCTCTCTACAAGTACCGTGGCTTGGTTCATGCCATTGTGTGTCACTGGTTCGACTCCTAATACCTTTTCATGATGGACTTTACCATACGAATCTTCAATCAGCTCAAATTTCTATTTCAAGACAGAATATAACATAGAATTATAAAGAAGCAAACAAAAAACTAATCACAGGTAATCACAACTAGTTATGAGAAAACACATCCTTAATGTTAACGAGGAACCCCAAACTGTAAATGGAAGAGATTTTCACATTGCAATTACGCTGCAAAGTCTCTCATCAGGTTATACACTACTACAGTGTAAATGCCTTTACTATTCTTTTATATGATAAAGTGGTCATTTTTACACTGTTTTTCTAATATTTAGTAGAATTCTTAGATGAATAAACGGGCATTATGGGGTGAAAGTACAACATGTATCCTACAAATAGTCAAAATTTCAGCATAGTATTACCTGGAAAGTTTTCACTTTTAGAAACGCCGAACGTAGTAATGTTATTACCACCCTGCTTTCCCAAGTATGAATTGGCAAAAAACTGGGATCAGGCCAATATTCGGCGAATCACTCTGGCGGAGTAATTTCTGATTATTTTACAAACCAAATGTCAGAAACTGAAAGGAGACATTCAAATATAACGATGTAATATGAAATCTTCATATTCTATTACACATCATAGCTCAATTTTAAGCTTTTTAGAGTAGGTTCTCTGGATGCCCCACAAGCAAATAGTTCCCATTTTGGCCATGAATTGGTTCCCGGTAGTTATTTAGTACTGTAAAACCTATACTACAGTAGTTATGGGAAGCATTGTGACATACATATAGGTTATGTGCTGTCACCAAGATCCCGTATGTAATTGTCACAGAAATTGTTTTGCCTTCAAGTTATTTTTTTGTGTATATGGTTTTCATCATAATCAGAGATGCCAGTAAGTAATTCTCTTGTTTATATATGTAATCTTTCATTGCTAACATCAGTTTTTCCATCAGAATGGAAAAATGCTAAAGTGGTTCCAATTTTTAAATCTGGCAGTAATTCTAATGTAGGCAATTATCGTCCAATTTCAGTTCTAAGTGTTGTGTCTAAAATAATAGAGCGTGCAGTGCATGAGCAAGTTTACTCATACATGTCTGTAAATAACTTTCTTAGTTCATCACAATCTGGTTTTCGTTCACATTTCTCTACATCAACTACTGTAATTGATGTTCAGGACTTTATTCTTAAGAATATGGATGAGGGAAAAGTCACTGGTGCTATATTTCTTGACCTCAAAAAAGCTTTTGATACTGTTAACAACAGCATTCTCATCAAAAAGCTCCAGAAATATGGTATCAGTGACATTGAACTCAACTGGTTTAAATCTTATCTTAGTAACCGTATGCAATCTGTTAAAATTGGTTCTTCTTCATCTGATTTAAAACCTATTGATATTGGAATTCCACAAGGGTCTATATTAGGTCCCTTATTATTTATTATCAGTGTTCGAAATACAAATTTTTCACCAAATTCAAATGTGCATGTAACTTCAAAAATTTACCTGCACAAAATAATTTCTGCATGCACATAACAATGTCCAACGATATCGGTGGATCGACCAACACAT
>JXSR01S050247.1:51122-69012 GCA_000969725.1 Ophiothrix spiculata
AGGCCGTCAAAGTTGGGGTGTAGTGGGAGGGGGTTGTTGCAAACCGGCGACATTTTTGACAATTTTCAATCGCCATTTTGAAAAACAAAATATGCATGGTATGAGGCTGAAACTTGCAGGGCATGTTAGAATTGTAACTTCCCTTCGTTATATGCAAAAAAACGATGAAATTCCATTATTTAGAAAAAAAAAAGATTTTGGTGGCCATTTTTGCCAAAATTCCGATTCTTCCGATTTTCAACCTTATGACGTCATAATTACGTAACACCTTGGCAGATTTTTGTGGTCTTGGTATCGTTGGATAGGGGAGGACCAGACCTATCTATTGATAGCAAAACCAAGTTCATATGGGGTTCCTTTCCAAAAATTTAGTGGGGGTGTACAACCTTCCCCCCAGGTTAGACGTGTTACAAAAAGGCTTGGTAAGACGAGGGTTATTCTGATTCAATCGTCTCTATCTCACACCATATGCTATTAGAATTCTTTAAAGAGTCAAATAAACCTTAGTACTTAACCAAATTTGATTAATATGGCTTGAAGTTGTGTTTTTCGCTAATAACTCAAAATATCAAAATCGTGACTTACTTCCTTTTGCCATGGTAGGGCAGTATACATGGTGAATTTTGACATTAAGCTTTGTATTTTTATTTTGCTTTGAAGAATACTTTGGGTCATTTTCCTTCGACATGCATTATGTATTGTAATATTATTTTTCCATTTATAATGAATCTCTAGCGGACTCAAAATTTTATACAAGATAAACAGCACGCGAGAAAGTATAAACTATTAAAGGCGATGACCTGAATACTTATTCGATCACTAATTGCTCACGTCAAATTCGAGATCAAGATATCATAAGAAAGCTTATATTGTTCTCAGAGCCCCTATTAATGTTTAGGCTTGAAAAACAAACTATGTAGCTTATGTAACAAAATTGATTGACTTTAAGTCTTCGTCATATTTTTAAATTGAAGGATAAGCATCCCGCATCTCTCTTATTCTAAACATTTTATTCTAAATAAATTTGCTATTTCAGTTCACATGAATACCTTGGAAATTATAATATGTATTTAAACCATTTAAGGTCAAAAGAGAGTTTTCCATTGTTGTTGGAATTTTGAGATTTAGTTCCTCATTTTACTGTGAAACGCGTTTTGCACGTACTTGAATTTATTCTCAAACGCGAATAGTATTTAAGAAATAGAAATTACTCTTTCTTTTATCATCTACTGGTAGCCTGGGTGATTTAACCGCAACTACTATGCCATAATTTGTCATTCAAATGGCTTGAAGGGTAGTATAAGAGAAATGTTACAGAAAGAAAGGAGATAACATGAAACGCTTTTGGGTTTATACACAAAGTTATTAAGTCAACAAGATTATGAAAAGCCACTTGCCCCTTCATGTAAAGACAACATGTGTTATTAAATATCAAGGGAAGCGTCACCGCTGTTATCATATAACACAAGGGAGTTTATGTATTCTGGCCAATGGCCACTAAATTTCACTTGGGACGAGGTGGCATTTGTTGAATTTTTTAATGAAATTTGAGATATCTACTACCAAATTTGGAAAGAGTTTTAGCGGTCATTTGAAGTGGTACCACCAGCGGCTAAGCAAAACAGATGGCAGTGGAGAAAATTTTTGTAAATTACTCCGCCATCTAAAATTGCAATCGATTAAAACCTAAATATGATTTAAAATATTCAAGCTACTAAAATATTTGCTTGACTCATTTTTTCTAGCTTTTAGAAAATTTATGAAAAGTCAATGTAATATAGATTAGTCAGTTTCTTCCTCTTGTTGAACATATTTTAATGATAACTTGATGATAAGAAACAACTATTATTGCTTTATTGAAGTGTCTGAACAAAGCTATGTAAACACCATGTTGAGTTAGGCTATTCTACAATATCAATTGATTTAGAAATTGTCGCGTCGGATGCTTTTTTGACACATAAAAGTACGTTGTTACGTTAATGGACATTGATGTATTGTATGCTTCCTCTTTATGTTGCTCCTTGCTCCTTTGGATGCTCCTTGGCTCTTTTGGTCGCACTTTGGCTCTTTTGACTTCCCCCTAGTTATTTTGGTTTCTTCTATTTTAGCTTTTTATGTTTTACGTATTTCTCAGAAAAACTATGACATCAGTGGTATTACCCGTTTCCAAATAAGTCTTCCAATGGGGTACATGCACAATGGCCAAAGACAACAATAGCAACAACAAAATAACGCTAATAAAGAGAATTCATGTTTTTGTTTTGTTTTGCTTTGTTTTTTGTAAGACGCTAATTAGTTTTAACACGTTATTTGTATGTAAAACCTGGCCGAAGCTTTTCGACTTTGCAATAAGCCGTACTTGCCATATCATTTACATAGTTTCATATTAAATATTTTCTGATGTAACCTAATGTTGAGCGGTCATAATCGATAATAAAATTGCACGTAAAATTAATCTTATATGATTCTAAAACAGCTCATTAGCAATTGTGAGCGAGTGACATTGCTTAAACTACTTATATGACATTTTCAAAGAATAAGTCAAAAGAATGAAAACTAAAACAAAATAAAAGACAAACAAACAAACAAACAAACAAACCAAACATATGAGTATTTGACTTAAGAGGACGGTCCTTTTGTACGTCTCGCTTGGCTGAACGTCAAGGTCACTGCACGTTTTTGCCTACTTACACATGTTACATCGTCACAATTTTTGGTGCACGTGAAGAATAAAGTCTCTAAATTATACATAAGCACTTAATAATGATTTTAGTGACAAGAACATGGTCAAAATGGTATCAACAGCTTACGATAAAAACCTCATGCCATTTTCACGGAAACCTTATAATTCCATGTGTTTCCGTGAACCGATTTCTTTCCAATTTTGGCAGATTAAATTACAAAGACTAATGACATAATTATGTATCCTGTTTTAAATTTATCATGAAGTTAAATACTCGTATTGGCAATGGCAATGTAGCCAATAGCATGTAATTTTCCAGTTAAATTTTCCGTTGTTAAAATGTCTCCCTAAAATTAAGTAGCAATAATCAAAATTAATTATTTTAACTTAAAAGAGTTCTCACGTTGCTCATTTAACTATAGATATATTTAATCTGGCATTCTCAGTAAGGTAACATGAAAAAACCAGGTCAAATTCATCGAGAAGTTGGGTAAAAGGTAAGAAAATACGAACATGGACTTTTCAATACTTTTACTTTTTAACTCATTTGTTTCACATTTTGCTTAGAAGCTATATGTCCGAAAATTAACTCTGTTCAACAACATCAAATACTACATACAATTTTGTATTTTTTAATTACATCGGGTAGGTCCTGTTAGAGAAAAAATATGATTTCCAATATAAATCCCTTGGCAAGACAGAGCGGTTCTTGTTGCTTTCAACTTCTTCAAGGTCAGTAATCAAAGTTGCCAGATTTTGCTAGCTGCAACTTGGGCGAACGACCTTGTTGCCAACTCTTCATGTCAGCATGCTTTCATTTTATAATGTATTTTGCGCCAAAATTTTGCGTAATGGTATAATTATGACCGCAATATTTTACAACCGCTTGATGTAGTAATTTATTAAATATGTCCTTTAAGCATGTTTTTTGTGCTTTTAGGTGTTTTTTGTAGACTTTTAGGGAATTTTTAGAACACCGATTTAAAACACGTTTTAAGTGATATTTTCCTTATTTTTTATTTCTCATAATATTGCAAACATACTTGCCTGGTCATAAATGAAATTAAAAAAAAATTGACAATGGAAACTTATAATCGACTCCCTGTATCCTTAATCAAAAGATGATAACATAATTTTAGTTGTTTGCTCAGCAGGGACGAACTCCATACTCTTAATGCCAAATGATTGAAAGTGTGTAGCCATTGTATGTCTTCATTGAATTCTTTGAATGACTTGATAAAGTAAAACGAACAGAATATATCACTTGGCTACATTGCATCGAAGTGTTCAGAAAAAATAGAATTTTGTTTTTAAATCATGAAAAGACAATTAGTTTATCTGTATTTGTTCGTTTGGGATTTGAACTATGTTTTTTTTAAACAAAACATCGCGAGATTAATACATTATCATTCAAAATCAACACCGGATATTTGTAATTCAATAAGAGGTATCAAGTTTACAATCTGTCAAACATTAGAAACTTGAACAAAATCAAATTGTAAATTATGACGTTTGGGCCAAAAAAGTGTCATAATTAAATACTTTTATGATCCATCTATGCCTAAAATTATGATATTCTGACCTTTGTAAGTGACAAAATTTAATAAAGAGTTATCATGACGAAAAAAATTGGTAACATCTAAGATGTGTTGTGATCTTTCATCTCTTCTCTTCTCTTGTCAAGAGCACGTACAAATGCATGTTGTCATGAATCAAAGCTAATAGTGACATAGAATAATCCCAATCGTACAGACATAAGACTTCACAGTACGTCAATGGTGATGTACATTCAACTAATTATTGACATGCTTCTGTACAATGAAGAATTGTAAAGGGAATTCCCAAGATAGATTGTTCAGATAAATATGCTTAGTTAGAATAAATTTGTATTTTTATATATATTTACGTATATAATTTATGGCAGAGTTCAATTGCTTATCTTGATTTTGTTGGAATAGCACATGCAAACATGCTCTTTACTCTCTTTCATTACTTATGAAAAAAACTACTATAAAAACTTACAATAAACAAAACACACCTTGAAAAATCATTGGCTTCTTAAAAATAATGATGTGTCACGTCTTCTAATATATTTGTTTCGTAAATAATGATCATTAAAGCTACACGATCCGATCACATGTTCGACCCCATCACAAAAGACAAGCCCTCAAAATAGAACGACTGACATCGACATTGTCGACAATGATTGCAATTCCAACTTGTGTTCGTCACCTTGTTCGATTGTAATCAATGTTACCATATAAATTGTACTCAATTGAACATCAATGTAAAAAAGAAAAATATGAGCGAAATATCAGGTTGCATTCAATTAAAATGTTAAAGGGGCAATTCATGATCCACTTGTCACCCTCAAGGTCATTTCTATCAAATTTGATTTTTTAGCTTATAAGAATCCTCAACTGGTGTATGTTACGATCCCTTTGAGAAGGCGATATTAAAACATTGCCTTCTTGTTTTAAAATCATGTTCTAATTCATTTTATTTCATTCTTATAAACATTGGTGTAGCCAGGGTGAAAATGGGCGCTAATCATGGGTAATAATACATTTGGCGACCCGTCCGATATAGGCAGGTGCCCCTAGCGGATCTTGGACCCGTCGCTGTTTTTTGGAATAAGATTTATTGTGGACCCCGGGGTATGCAATCCTGGCTACGCACCTGATAAACGTGCTGTTTTGTTGGGGAAATCTGAATGAAATCTTCCTTTTAAGGCTCAAACAATTTTTAGTTAAAATAAACAAATTACAAAATAATAAAAAAAACCGAGGGCCCATTGACATAATTATATTGCACTTATCGCTTCTTCAAATTTGCAAGGAATGTGATATTGAATTTTAATGCGCACAAAATAACTTTTCGATACAAATTTTGACGACGTTCAGAAGAATATCATGTCTTCTTCGGCTTCGAGAGGATAATAAATTTATTTCATTAGTTTTGTCCTAATACAAAAAAAATATGGTGTCACCTTACAGACGATTCCATCGCCCATAATCATGTGTATAGTCGTTCTTTGAGTATTTTCTTTACTATTATTGTTTTAGTGTCATCTATAGGAGTACTTTTCACCTAGTATTTAGAAAATTAATAGCATTATCATTGTCAACACTATAAGAAAACAAGTAGATATGTCGTGAAAGAACACTAATTCAAAGCAATATATGGACATTATGAAAGAACTCGTAAAAGCGTGTGATTGATTGATGAAATTGCAAAAATATATTATATAGGTGTCGGAAACAGATTAAGAACTACATCTTGTCTAATATTTAGAAAATTAATAGCATTATCATTGTCGACACTACAAGAATACAAGTAGATATGTCGTGAAAGAACACTAATTCAAAGCAATATATGGAAATTATGAAAGAACTCGTAAAAGCGTGTGATTGATTGATGAAATTGCAAAAATATATTATATAGGTGTCGGAAACAGATTAAGAACTACATCTTGTCTAATATTTAGAAAATTAATAGCATTATCATTGTCGACACTACAAGAATACAAGTAGATATGTCGTGAAAGAACACTAATTCAAAGCAATATATGGAAATTATGAAAGAACTCGTAAAAGCGTGTTTTTGTTATGATAGTTGAAATCACATTCGGCAAAAGAATCGCTAATGGTGACCGTGGAAATTGTTTTTAGGGTGTGTCTGTAAAGTGTTTTGATAAAACTTTGATGAAAGTAATAGTTTACTGCAATCTATTTCTGTTATTGTTTTCTTTTTCATGCTTAACAATAGAAAATAGATTTTAGGGCAAAATACAATATAAAAATCACAACTGTTTCGCTGACAAAAAATGTTAGCTTTACTTTTATTAGACATGGGCTAACATCATAATTTGTCAAGCACAAAATTACTATAGTCGTACTTACGAGAGAAATATTATAATCAAAAACGGAAATTGATGTTACTAGTATAATATAAGTGGTACAGGTCCTACCTGGATTCTAGAACCTTAAGTGTCACCATAGATGGAGATTTCTCTAAAAGACAAACATCTTATCTATGGTGTCCCAAGGGTTCTTTTATAGGACCACAAGCTTTTACCTTCTACACTCGCAGAGTGGGTCAAATTATTCATAAACATGGTCTCATGTATCATATATATGCAGACGATGTTCAAATTTATATTATCTTCGACCCCAACTGTGCTGGTGGTGCTGAGTGTGCCCTGTTCCATTAATCATGTTAATCTCGCTGTGTCAATGACATTCAGTCCTGGATGCTAGTTAATAGACTGAAGCTAAATCAAACAAAAACTGAATTTTTCATTGTCTCATCCTCCCACCATTAAACTTCTCTGCAACATCTTACTCTTAATCTCAAAGGTCATGAGATTCCTTCCCCTTGTATTCGTAACTTAGGGGTCACTTTTGACTATTCCATGACCATGACGAACCACATCACAAACTTACTTAGTATCTCGGTCTACTAATTGGTAGCTCCTGACACTTGTCATGACAACGTTCGCACACTCATATTATCCAAGCTCGACTATTGTATTTCCCTATCATTTGGCATAGACAAAAAACACATCAATCGTCTCCAGGTTCTTCAAAATAAATGTGCTCGGCTCATCCTGAATTAGCCGAGTCGCTCCCATGCCTCACCGCTTTTGCGGTCTCTCCACTGGTTGCCAATAGAGGATAGGATTCGTTACAAACTCATCATTCAGACTTCCAAAGCCTTTCACTTAAGATCACCTGATTACCTATCGTCTTACTTTCAGTCTCGTGCTCACAAAACAAAATACAGCCTTCGTTCGGACTCGGCCATTTCCTTTGAGGTCCCTCGTACCATGAAACGTGCTGGTGACCGTGCTTTGTCAATATCTGGCCCTCAACTTTGGAATGAGCTGCCCATTAGTATCCGTTCTGTTGCTAATTTAAACACCAAAAACATTCTGAAATCACATGTTTTCCCTTAATTTCTTGTTTTTCTTTTCTTTCTAGCGCCTTTTCCACATTGTAAATGGCGCTTTATAAATCATTTTATTAGTAGTATTATTATTATTTAATTAAAAAAGAGTAAATAAATATTAATCAACATCATCAATAACAATAGCAGGTGAAACTATTATGACTTATGAAAAAAACGCATAACCATTTATTCCATAAAAAAAAAAGGATTCAAAGATGCGTTATCAGCACATAAATTGATAAGTGTTGGAATATCATTTTATACCAGAAAATATCCCGTCGCTACCTATACAAATTAGGTGTTCTGTCGCAAAGTCCCCCTTTTCGGGATGAGTCATCACAACTATAATAGTCATACTTAAAACGGATAAGGAAAACGGATTCAAAGACATCTATTGGTAGAATTATTTACTTGGGCCAAAAAAAATCTCCTTCCTTAGACCCAATACCCTAAGCGCTACGCGGTTTTGTTTTGTTTTTGGTCAAAAAGCCTATGCGGACGCGGAAATTTTTTTTTATTACGTTTTTAGGTCACTTTTTTTTCGTCGCGGCCAAAGTTTTTGATCTCTCGATGTAAGAACAAAATAAAAAAGCAAAACATCTACTGAAAACCTAAAAAAAAATGCGGTAAAATTCGAGTTTTTAACCCTTATGAGTGCGAGAAGCTGAGGCAGAGTTACTTTTTTCTTTGGCCTAATATGAATAAAACCTTTCACTGTATTCAACTAAGCAAGTCAGGCAAAACTAATATTGTCTGCATTATAACTACAGTTCGAGCGTGGCTTGATACAGTACTGACTCCTCTAGGAATACGTTTTATGTAGTAACTGCATCAGTAATGGGAAAATCTTAAAGTAAAAGGATAAAAAAGTACTAAAAAAAACCAAGCAAACAACCCAGAAAACCAACCAGTATTTAACTAAAATGGTCAATGTTCGCAAAAACTGTCAAAAACTGTATATTTGCCACCAATTCATTTTTTCGATATGCTATTTTGAATCTAAAATCATAGTATAGAAAGGGTTTCTCAAATTGCTGATTTTTTAAGTTAATTTTTGAAGAAAAAAAAGATTGATGTAATTTGCAGGAATTAAGAGGTATCTGAAACCGATTAAGCTTAAAATTGCTAATAATTCTCACCTGTTATTAAATCTGCACCAGATTATTAAGTATCAATCCTTTCAGATTTTTTTTTTTTTGGGGGGGGGGATTAAAACACTTTAATCTCTATAAAAGATTTATTTTTAATCCTGAAGGATTGTTCACTAAATCTTTGAAAAATTAAATTTTAGTCTTTCAGGTTAACATTTTAATCCAGTGAATTTAAAGTTTTGAGTGTAATGAAAAGTAAAAAAAACAGCATAGAACTGTGTACATTAACAAAAAAAACAATAGAAAGATAAGAATACAACAGTATGATGCATCTAAGATCCTCTAAGGTTGTTTGTGGTAATTGATTAGCACATTAACACATTTTTTAAGGATGGTACTGTCTTTTAGAAAATATCATCATTAAAAAAGAGAATATCACATTTAAAAGTGTGATATTCGTGTAACTTTGATCGAGATGCGTGTAAAACGTTGTGCAAATTAGATCTCATTTGACATACTACGAAAGAGATATTATAAATAAATTTTGTATAAAGGTCATCGTTATAAGATGTTATTTCGTATTAATACGATATACGTATGTATGCAAACCTGGCCGAAGCTTGCAGACTTAAAGCGCACATAAATGTTATTTCCCTTCTTATCTTGTTTGTAAATATTTTCTAATGAGATTGCAGGTAGTAAGGTCATCTGCAATAAACACATTAACTTTTTAAAAGTATGAAATAGCCTTAATAAGACTGTCGTGAATTCTTAAAACAATAATGTGAGGAAATAATAAGTCAAAATCCGAAACAAGAAATTGGGAGCAAATATCTTAATATCCTTAACTCTTAATGACCGATTACTAATAGTTAGGAGTTTAATAGGTCATGTATGGGACTCTTTTATGTGTTTATAATATTATTAAGAATACAATTATAAATTTTAAATCAGTTATTAAGGGGAAAAAAGGAACAAGGTCTTGAAAATGCTACTTTATTGTGAAATTTCGAACGTGTGCTTCATTTCTTTTCAGCTCATTCCTCGGTCGGTTGTTCTAGTGTAAGTTCCAAAATTGTCTGCTTTCTTAACATCAAAATCCGCATTTTACCTCGTTGCGTTTTTTCTATTATCTATTTTGTTAAGTTTTTATTTCAAAGGCTCAGTTTTACGATAAAAACAGGAATAGATTCTCTGTCATTTAATGAACATGTTGAAAATGTATGTGTCACTCGAATGGGAACGCTTGAATAGACCATGTAATGATGGGATACTCAATTTGTAAAATTACATTTCAGTCGCGACTAATATTGTTTCCTAAGTAGTCTCATTTAAAATATGTCAGAACAGTAATCCCAGACAGACTAAAGAGGCCCTTCAATGAATAAAATGCTATGACCACTGGCCGTCATTTCGACTTATGAGACATTTCTATAACGGATATGATATTAACTCCTGGACCTGGAGGAAACACAACTTGGGGTCACTCCCTAAAAATATGTGACGGGGATTTACGGCCATATTGACATCCATTTTTAGACCTACAGGACCTTTATTACCCCTCCCCGCCATTAATACTCCTTTACTGAATAACCCCATATTTTGAAGCAAAATACTTTCACTGAATGAACCCTTGTTTTCATTAATACAATTTTGCAAACGCTTTCACTATTTTCAAAACATAAATGTTCTCATTAAATGACCACAACTATTAGTGTTGATTTACACTGTTAGAACGTTGGGCAAATAATTTACCCAACGTTGGTTCAACTATGAACAACCCAACTTCTGGGTAAATAACGTTGCGTAAAATGTTGGCTAATTACCTAACTGTTGGGTAAAAGTTTTAGCTAATTACCCAAATATTGGGTAAACTTTCACCAACAGTTGGTTAATATTATTTACCCAACAATTGGGTTGTTCAAAGTTTAACCAACGCTAAAAAATTGCCCATCAGTATAACAGTGTAGAAAGGTTTCAAATATGATTATTTTATGCATTGAGCTGGTGATGTTCTAAAGTGAAGTGTTTTTGCCATGACAGTTGCTCTGTGTGAGTGATAACACCTCTTGACAACACCCAGTAGGTTCTTATACACCCCGATGTTCATTATTTCATACACTGTTATACTGTTGGGCAATTTTTTAGCGTTGGTTAAACTATATGAACAACACAATTGTTGGGTAAATAATATTAACCAACTGTTGATGAAATTTTTCCCAATATTTGGGTAATTATCTAAAACTTCTACCCAACAGTTAGGTAATTAGCCAACATTGTACGCAACGTTGGCAATTATTTACCCAGAAGTTGGGTTGTTCATAGTTGAACCAACGTTGGGTAAATTATTTACCCAACGTTCTAACAGTGTAGTATATACTGTTGTTGAACATGTTAAGGATAAATATTCCTCTGCTCAAGAAATATGAATCTTAACTATTTTTTAATCAATGATGAAAAGAGAACTTTCGACTGCATTTGCAAGGACTCGAACCATGGCTTATGGCGCGAGTTTGCCATGCATTAGAAAGCGAGGGAATAATCACTGAGCTAATATTAAGCAGCCTTGAGATCGTGAACTGAAATCTAAAACATAAACATTAGATCGCCGTGTTTTGTTTTTTTTGTCAACATTTGCCTCCATGGAATGCTCAATTTGCAAGACAATGCTAATATTAAAAGGAGACAACACAGAGCTGAAACGGGGAGATCTCAGAGTTGTAGTTCACGTCCGTTTTCGGACCAAACAAAGCGAGTTTATTACATTATCATTCAAAATCAACACCACATAAATTTTGCAATACTAATTGTAATTCAATAATATGTAACAATCCTAAAATCTGTCAAAATTTGAAAACAATCGAATAGTCCGAACATCATGAAATTATGAGGTTTTGGCGAAAAAGGCGTCAGTTTTGACCTTGATCATGGATGCGAAATCATAAGTAAAGGTTCATGTATCAACTAAAGACTCTGTTTCATATATACGCCAAAAATTGTAATATTCTGCCATTTGTAAGTAGGCAACCACTTGCAGTAAACATGCCGTTCCACCATCTCGCTTGCGAAAAGAACTGTAGCCTTTACGGTATTGCATTTCAACGAAAGCCATCTAATTCTGCACTATATTTTAGCAATTCACTAAAAGACCCCTTTTTGAAAACATTGATGGCTTCACAAAAACCTATTTACAGTCTTTACAAAGTGACCCCCTATTTTGGGGAGGTCCTAACTGAAATACCCATTTTTTCTTTATTTAGACTGTCACTGAAAGACCCCTACTTCTGAGGTGGGGCCGCCTCTTAATATGGGTGCCCAGATATTTATAGATGTACGTGTATCGAAAATGTAATTAAAAACGACCCTTCACACTCCGCTGTAACAGACTTCCCCTTGCTACATGTTCGCAAGAAAATTAACTACAAAATACTTCCTTTAATAACTCAATTCACAGGATTCATTTTCTGTCGCGACTGATTCTGTTTTCTTGGCAATATCATTTGATTATGTCAAAGCAATATTACCCGTGATGACAGACACACTTTAACATAAGAGATACTCCTGACAACAAATTATATGCAATAACCATAGGGCATTTTTACCCGCGAAATCCGTTTCGAATGTATATATTATAAAAAAGACTAACCTTAATCTAATGTACTTTTTTCATCTAGTATGTGATAAAAAGTGTAGTTTGACCTTTAGCTTCATTAGACGTTATCATGCATATTTCTCACAATTGTAATTATTAAAAAATATATATATGCAAAATAGGAATAATTGAAATAACAAAAACGATAACATGATTGCGACTAATACGACACTATTGTGGTTCTTCACAAAGTCCAAGTAAATGCATTATAAAAGTTGTCTTTGTCAATGTGCAATACTTTTGAAATATAACTTCTAAACTTCCAAATTAAATCTCATTATGTATATTTATGTATTGAAATGATTCTATCTGACTGTTAGTAATTTTAGTACGATTTGGGAACCAAATATAACAGTAATACAAAAAGGAGGACTAGCATCTCCATTACACTACCTAATAACTTCTTAACTTCCAAATTAAATCTCATTATGTATATTTATGTATTGAAATGATTCTATCTGACTGTTAGTAATTTTAGTACGATTTCGGAACCAAATATAACAGTAATACAAAAAAGAGGACTAGCATCTCCATTACACTACCTAATCCGTTTAAGAATCCGACATTTTTACAAATTGCAGTTTTTCAAAATTATATAACTTAAATCATGACATTTTTTTCTTAATTTTAGATTAGCCTTAGTTTGATCAATATTTATCACCTTGGATCTAATACCTGAGTTCACGTATCTTACTTTTGTTTGAAACTTCTTATTTTTGCTGTAAGTTTCAAAAATTTCTGCCATAATCGGGTTAATATGACACGAACTGATGTGACACTGTGATTAATATTATTACCCTTTACAGAATCATTCTGGTAATTTGGGGTTTCATACATTGCAATAAATAGGATTAGATTGAAAACTCTGTAAACATTTGGTTTGTGTTCAATTGATTGTAACATTTAAAGTGAATTAGATGTCTAAATTGATTGATGTAATTGCATGAATAAAAGGGTATCAGAAACAGATTAAGCATGCAACCAGTTGTTTTTCGTGATGACATAAATACGACGAAAATCTTGAAGGTTGTACGCGTCAGACCAACTACCCTAAATACTTGTAACGTAAATGTTAAAAATGTGTGTTGGAATTGAACGCAACAAGTGGAAAATGTCATTAGGAATAAGTCTACTCAAATGTAACTTATATGATGATTAAATAACACATTAGTAGCTTTGACTAATGAGTCATACTATATATGATTAATTTGGAGTTAGTTTTAGCTCTGATTGCAGAACTTTTGAGTAATTGTTAGCTGCAGTGTCATGAAAGGAAAGGGAACAGAATGGGGCTTTGTATTGTTGCGTACTTGGTTTGCATGTAAGAAAATTTAGTAATTTATCTTATACACCGATGATTTTAATGATATTTGATCAGTCTGCTGGATATATGCTTGTATATTTCAATCGATATCTTGATAAAATACTTTTTTTTTTCAAATTACATGTAGAACTCATATAAGAGGTTAAGTAATATGAAGACTGTCAGATACATAGAATACAGAGAAATGACCGTGTTAAAGGTCATCATCAGTGTCAAATGTCATTTAATATTAACACGTAATTTGTATGCAATAACTGACCAAAGCTTTTAGACTTTAGAGTAAGAACTGTCTGTCATTGTGATCATTTTCGTCATGTTTGTTAACTTTTCTGATACTCCCTCCAGGCAAAATGTAAACTACGAAGCTTTGTATCATTTCGGGTTTCGACAATGCGAATTGCGGCTTGCGGTTGAAATTTCGACTTATTTAAGTCGAAATTTTGCCTTTTGTCTTAATATTTGTGTAGTCTCCCAGGTCTACTAATTTAATATTCATGGTATGATTGACAAGCTTACCATACGTAATCAATAACAAACCAGACAGATTATCGGCGATATGTCCGGATTGAAAATCTTGACATTTCATGCTTTAGACGTAGCAGAATATTTAGCCTATGCACTTTTAGATATATCTAGATATTTACTCCTAAATTACTTTGTAAACAATCTATAATTTCACATCGTTGGATTTTGGGACCAACATAACATGAATCTCTGAGCATGTGACCTCTTCAAGCTTTATAAAACACATACATTTCAACCTCTGGTTAATTAGAATAGAAAAAGACAAATAATATGCAAATTTCATGAAATGCTTGGGCCTTTAAAAGACTTTCAAAAGACTATGCTGAGCGACTGATTATCTTAGATTAGATTTCAGTCGCGAATGATTTTTTTTTGCGGTAATCACATTGAAATATATATACCAGAGCAACATTGGCTATGATGACAGACACACTCTACCATAACAAGAGGTACTTATGACTAGAAATACATGTACTATCCAATGACCACAGGGCACCATAATATTTTTGAGACGATTTTGTTAATACATAATGATGTGAACTGCTAGAGTAGACACCAGAATGTTCTTACCAAAGGCGTGTACTGTACTCAACTGACGTAAATCGAACTAATTTTGAGAAATCTATTACCTTCGAATCAGAAGCTTTTGATTTCAACTTTTTTTACTTAACGAAAAATAGGTTATTTCCTAATGTGACCTTATGTAATAAAGTCAAAGCCATACGTAATTGTGATTGAACAACACTGCTAGAAATAAAATGGCGACGGTTGAAAGACTGTTAACATTTGCTTTTATTTGTTGCAGACTCTGTTTTGCAAAGTTAGGTAATGATCGAAAGGAAAACATGATATTAGAAAACCCTAGAAGATCGATGCATGTGTTGGGACCAGGGACATATTACTTAGGTCGGACCTTTTTGGACCGAGGCTACTCACAGGTATTTCTTCAAGTCATGAAACATCCAAATACAAACTTTAGTCCTCATGGCTGCTGTAGTATTCTCGCTTCATTATACTTTATGGATTAACATTTCCACCCTTAAGGCTCATAATCCTTTACCCCGGGACCAAGACTGACCAGTTTAAAAGCACTCATGTACGTTATGAACATATATGTACAAACTTTTGTTTTTCGGTAATCTATAGTTTCAGTGCTAGAGATGATTTTATAATAATAAGCAATTTGGGCAGGACTGCTATTTAATATAGGTCATACATGTTATATTTTGAATTGGTCAAATATGCTTATACAGCTATTAGGTATAACATGAAGCATATAACGATGAAAAGCTATGAAATACACAACACCGTGAATATGCGTTCCGTTCTTTGCCCAAGTCAAAGATGTTCTAGTGTGAAGAGCACGTACAAATACATGTAATCATAAATCAAAGCTAATTTAGCGACTTCGAATATTCCCATCATACAAGAGACTTCACAACAGTCGATATTCTCCAAGGTGACGTATATTTAACTAATTCTTGACATGTTTCTGCAGAAAGAACAAATTATTAAAGGAATTCCCAAGATAGATTGTTCAAATAATAGCAGACCTAGTTTGAATTACGATGTAGTTTTCTGCTATATTCACGTATAATTTAACGCTTTATAGCTGCGTTTAACCTTTTCACTCGATTGTATTGAAAATATAGCTGATTTTTAGGAGTTTGCATTTCTAAAATTAACTAGTCTCACCTTTTCCCAAGATAGTTTTTCTGCATGCTTCAGCTTTGTCTTTCCATTTCCCCTTATTATTTTGTGTTTGTGTCATGCTTTTTGATTGTTTATGAGCGCTGTGATCTATATGAAATGGCGCTATATAAAAGCCTCATGTATGTATGTATGTATGTATGTATGTACCTCTACCTCCATGATAATTTTAAGGAAACATTCGTCTTAATGAAACAAACGCTTCTTTATTCGCTTAGAAGAGCCATGATAAGTGATTTAATGCATATATTTCTTCAAAGACGCAGTTTGTTTCTTGAGGTAATCATTCTTGACTAATTTGAGTCAGATTAATATTGCCGGTGATGACAGACACGCTCTACCAAGAGATTAAAATATCAATGTTTTCAAAGCACATAATACTTCAGTTCAAAATACAAGTGATGGGTCCATGGGTCATTTCCCAGCTTATGTACGTATCATGATTAGCCTCGACTCGAGGCTGACTTGGCCGGAGATGGTAAAATATTTTCTTTTTTCTTCTTTCTCTTTTCTATTATCTAAGTTTCTTTTAAAATTTACTATAGTACCTTCTTTAAAATGACCAGCAGTTTTCATCCTATATTCAAGCCATAATTTTATACCAGATTTTCGCCTTTTGGTAATCTCTTTTACATCCTTTGCGGTCATTTTGATGAAAAAAATGTTGTTGGGGGGGTACCACCTAAGGTGAGGTTAGAGTAGACCGTCAAAGTTGGGGTGTAGTGGGAGGGGGTTATTGCAAACCGGCGACATTTTTGACAATTTTAAATCGCCATTTTGAAAAAAAAAAATATGCATGCTATGAGGATGAAACTTTCAGGGCATGTTAGAATTGTAATTTCCCTTTGTTATATGCAACAACCGCGATGAAATTCCGTTATTTAGAAAATTTATTTTGATTTTGGTGGCCATTTTTGCCAAAATTCCGATTCTTCCGATTTTCGACCTTATGACGTCATAGTTACGTAACGCCTTGTCAGATTTTGTGATCTTGGTATCGTTGGATAGGGGAGGACCATACCTATCTATTGATAGCAAAACCAAGTTCATATGGGGATCCGTTCAAAAATTTAGTGGGGGTGTACATCCCCCCCCCCAACCCTGGTTAGACGTGTTACAAAAAAGGCTTGGTTAGACGAGGGTTAATCTGACTCAATCGTCTCTATCTCACAGCATATGCTATTAGAATTCTTTTAAGAGTCAAATAAACCTTAGTACTTAACCAAATTTGATTAATATGGCTTCAAGCTGTGTTTTCGCTAATAACTCGCTATTAACATTGTGACTTATTTCCTTTTGCCATGGTAGAGCAATATACATGGTGAATTTTGACATTAAGCTTTGTAATTTTATTTTGCTTAGAAGAATATTTTTGGTCATTTTCCTTTGAAGATATGTCGAATGTATCATAATACATGCATTATGTATTGTAATATTATTTTTCCATTTATAATGAAACTCTAGTGGACTCAAAATGTTATACAAGATAAACAGCACTCTTAAAAATGAAGAAGATAATCATACCTCAAACATGCACTGTTCTTATATCCTTCCAAATCAATTACAAAAACAGATAAATTCAGATGATCTTTCTTTTCTAAATGTCAATATTCGCAGCATTAACAAAAATTTTGATAAGTTAAAGAATTGCTTAGAAATACTTGAACATGACTTTACAGTAATTGGAGTATCTGAAACTCACCTTAAAGACAAACCACTTGAGTATTATTATCTCTCTGGGTTCAACATAGAGTACACAAATCGTATTAATCGCCAAAAAGGAGGTGCATGTTATATATCACAAAATGTCAAATATAAACTAAGAAATGATCTTTGTAAAGCTAATGCTAATTATGAATCGTGTTTTATAGAAATTGAAAATACCAATAAAAAGAATATTATCGTTGGTGTCATTTACCGAGCGCACACTGCTATTGATAATTTCATTCATGATT
>JXSR01S050251.1:2251-19537 GCA_000969725.1 Ophiothrix spiculata
TCAATACGGTGATGTGTGACAGCGCCTTTAGGCAACGACTGTCGTTGTGTTTGACACTTAACATCAATGAGATTAGAATTACGCTGAATGGGTTAATTCAATAAACTGGTGCCAGTAAACTGTAGCAATTTAGTTGTAGACGATAGCTTATCACTTTCAACAAATACTAAAAGTCCATCTTGTTTGATATCATCAACATCATTAGCCATTTTCTATCCACTGCTGGATGAAGACCTCAACATGTGGTCTCCAATATTGTTTGTCTTTTGTCTTGCTGCTCCATTAAAAATACTTCATCTCCGTCTGCCTCTGCTCCGCTTTCCCTCCATTGGAGTACACATTGTGAGAACCACACTACGGCTGTTATCCTCTCATCGTGACACATGACCTGCCCATGTCCATTTTTTCTTTTCACAGTTTCAGGAATGTCTTGAGTATTTGCTTGCTCCCTGACCCATTTATTGGTTTTCCTATCTTTGTAGGTGATGTTCAGCATGCTTCTCTCCATATTGTGCTGTGCTGCTGCATGTTTCAACATTTTTGTGCTCATTATAGTTTGGTATAATTCAACTTATAGTTGGTATAATTCAACTTTAATCAGCAAAAAATAACGAAAATAATAAGAATTTCCAGCAGATATTCTGTTGTAAAATTTGATCGCCTTGAACTTGATCAATTTTTACAAGCAAGGTGTCATTTTAAAGCTTCGAAAATGTTGTAAAAGATGAAATGATAAAATCAAAATTGATATCATCTGCAAAGTCCCCCCATTCGGGTTAGCCATCACATATGATAAAACCTATCAGTAAGCTGAATGATGGAAACTAAGCATTCTTCTCTATTGCCTCTTTTCAACATAATATCAATTTGACTTGACCGCACAGAATTTGAATGCCCTTATATGTGTTCTCAAAGTTAGAAAGATCGACATGGTTGAAGGGAAATCCATCTAAGAGATGTTAAAGATTAGTCTTGATTTGTGTCTCCAGGTGGACAACTAAGGTGAATATTGTTTACACGGCTAGGATAAATCTTGTCGGCATCTGGCAAATGTAGGGCGTGACGTGTGCAAAATCGTCTACTTTTAGCCACTACTGGATTTTGTTACACCCGAATATCGATGTTTTATCTTGAAACCGTCTTGAAACGTTATTGTAGCAAGTGTGTCAAGATCGGAAAGTTCGCTTACTTGAAGAAAAAATCACAGTCAAATAAAAAGAAAAACCTTCAAATTAAGCCTTTTTTCGTCAATTTCTCGTAAAGTGTTCTGTCGCAAAGTCCCCCTTTTCGGGGTGAGTCATCACCATTTTGCTTGGAACCATATTTTCTTAGATCTAATTTTCATGTTCTTATTCCATACTTATATGTTCTCACAAAAACTGTAATATTTCTTTGTATGTAAAAGATATCATTTAAATCATTCCTCAAAACAAGATTTTCTCTAACTCTGTCTATCCAGCACGTACCTAACAGGCCCATGAATTTTTAAACAAGTTGGCAACTGCCTAAAAGCATAACGA
Organism: Ophiothrix spiculata; assembly: GCA_000969725.1. Classification (NCBI taxonomy): domain Eukaryota; kingdom Metazoa; phylum Echinodermata; class Ophiuroidea; order Amphilepidida; family Ophiotrichidae; genus Ophiothrix; species Ophiothrix spiculata. Next base: position 3,772 of record JXSR01S050251.1, read on the forward strand.
ACTTTGGCGGTTACCTAGGGGCGTGTCGTAGTTACAGACAAGTATTTTAAATGCGTGATTTTCATGATTTTAATAAGAACTCTTGGGAATACTATCGGATATGAATTTGATTCCTGGAGCATGGTATGTCACTATCAATTACGAGCAACATAATTGTCCCACCTTGATAAGTACGTTTAGTTTTAAAGGGATGTTTTAACACTGTAGTATTCTTAAAGAAAATGTTTTTTGAGCAAAACTAAATTTTGGATCAAAAATAGCAAAGTGGTATGAGCTAATAATGAGTATCTGCTTTATTTAAACGCAAGAAGTGTAAATGAATGAACCGTATACACAAGTTAGTTTCAACAGTATCGACAAAAATTGTTACATATAGCTTAAGATAATGCACAACAAAACACAAACATTATTATTTCAAGGTCACCGATAACGGTAATTCCTGGGTTACAGATGACATCTTAAAGTAGTTCAATCTATTTTTTCAGATTCGAACACCTGTGATATGTTATCCTATATTAAAATGGAATATCATAGCATATCGACAGCTATCAAGACGAATTGCGTCTTTTCATTGCAACATGCGCTTTACTTTCTGTCTTGTTGAAATCAGCTGTTATCAAATGGGCAATCTCAGTGTAGAGATATTCAAATGTCCACTCATCAATGACATATGTCCGGGGTAAGGTTTAAAACACCTGTTTCGCCTTCAACCCTTGATTCAAGAATCTATGAGAAGATAATTTACTGAAATAATGTTCTTTATATGATAGAGGTGTCGTTGAAGCCTTGTCAATTTACTATTAACACTATAAAATATAAATTGCTTTTATAAAATCTTAAAAACTGAATTTTTTCCAGAAAATAATTCACTAAGGTAGACAATTGTCTACCTTTGACTTGACAAAGGTAGACAATTGTCTACCATAACAGAATAGTTGCATTTTTTTCTGGATAAAAATCAGTTTTCAAGATTTTATAAAAGCAATTTAGATTTTAATATGTTCATTCCAGAAACTCGCTTGGGCGCCAATTCTTCTCGGCAATTATTCAACATACATTTGTATGAATCCAGAACATCATCAAGTTTATTATTACAACTTTATTATATAGTCCTTAAAACAACAGGTGTTACATTAATTGTAACACGTCCTGTTACAATTAATGTAATATATACATTCATTTTACAAGACTGCCCAAAAAGGAAAAACAATTGGCAGATATCGGAGGGTATGTCTTGGTCAAGCTTTTAAAGATTTGATGTGATAAAAGTCGACGATTCAACAACTCCATTATACAAATAGAATTGGTAGTAAAAGACTCATTTTAGACATACGATAACATCATATTGATGATAATCATACTATCTTATATTGAGCACTATAAGGTCGTATCTGCATAACAACAAGTCAAAGAGAAAAAATCAAAACCCGATGATTCTTTGTGGTATTGATGATTCTTTCCAAATGATATATTTTATTCTCTGGATTGTTGTTTTGCATAAACATCCTTGTGGCGATTATCATTGTGTCCTTATTATGATTATCAAATATTGCCGTATATTGCAAACGAGTCTCTTTTACCTTTTTACCACCTCGATTATCATTGTGTCCTTATTATGATTATAAAATATTACCGTATATTGCAAATGAGTCTCTTTTATCTTTTTACCACCTCGATTATCATTGTGTCCTTATTATGATTATAAAATATTACCGTATATTGCAAATGAGTCTCTTTTATCTTTTTACCACCTAGTCAATTATTCAGTGATAGTATCGTCACAACAAATCTCGACATACTTTTGAGCTCTATAATACCTCTGATATGCTTGATTCCTTCATGAGGCAAAATGATGTGTATTGTGCTGTTTCTTCGGGCTTGTAAAAATTAGTTTATTTTTCTTTGAACATTGTATAGAATATAGTATACACACAGTGTACATCTATTAGATAAAGATAAAGTTTGAAATATGTCAACAAATTAATTCTTTTATTATCCCTGTTATATAGAGAGTATGCAATAAACAAACCGGAACGAGCAACACGTGCTTGATCATCCGACTAGACTTGTGACATTCCATAGCTGTCAATGTGTTGAAACAGCTGGTTGAATTTCGCGGGTTTGCATTTGTTTGTCCTACAAATAAATTGTTCACACACACTATTGAAAACAATATGCCTACTTTATTGATCTAATCATGATATCAATAATAGGAAAGCTTTCGATATGTTCACAGGGTCAATATCCTTATCATTCTTAACAAACTATGCGCAGGATATCAAGTTGTGACGTAGTATTGCATACATTCTATTCAATATTGAATTTATTTTATTTGTTACTGATTTACATATGTATTCTTTAACATCATCCATTGATCTCTAGCTCTATTCTGACTCGTGTTTGCAATATACAATAATATCAGCAAAATACATCAATAATACACGTATGAAATATAAGAGAACCTTTTAGCAAATGATAATTATGGTTTTCTTTCCAATTTCAATGAGTTACAGCTGTCGGTCTGATAACGTAAAACTTTCATCAGCGCTTTGGTGTTGCTGCTATTTGTATAGATGTAGGTCGTGTTAATGGGTAAATCGTCTATCGCTGTAATAAAGAAACATAATAAACCTTCGAGTTACACCAACTTGTTATCTAAGGCACATATGAACAGAAATCCTTTAAGCCTTTATTAGTTTATAAATCCTTTTCAAATAAACCAATACTTTGTTTATCCGTCTGATAGATCACTAACCATGCTAACAGCGAGTATTGATTCTATTAAGGTGTATTTTGGATCTGCCTTTTTATGTTTCTGGAAATCTTCTTTCCTTTAAATCAAAGTAAAGTAGATTAATTGCCAATTAAAAGACATAAAGAACGCATTGCTAATGGATCCCACAAAGAATGTATCATAATTCTTGATTGAAATGCCACTTCTATTAATAGACTACTTTTTCATGCATTTTCCCTGACACATTAGACATATTATTGGACTTGAATATTGTCTTGAAACTGTAAAAGTTTTGAAAAAATATCTACTGGTTCCATAAATTTACACCAATTAAGAGCGTGCATGCGGAATTCTATTTCATGAGCAAGAGATATTTGCTTTTTGAAAGGCAGCATTTACACCTTGCTGACGTAACAAGTTCATTCCTTAAATCAGCTGTCAACTTTAACTCTCTTACCTACGTAAGATTACGTGCAAATCAAGATGTATTAAATATGTCACCAAAAAAATGTGTTTAATTTTTCATAATGTTACATCTTTAAGTTTATTTTTGTTGACCGCTTATGCCTTCGTTATTATTCTTTTTGTCAAATATTTCATGTACGCAAGATACGACGTTGGAATGCGAAATACACATGATATTACATGTACCAATATTTTACAAATTATATTACCAGAATAAGAGTGTCAATATTTAAAGTTGTAGAGTATTTATCAATTATTTTTGATATGTACTAATTAAGATCGGTAATTAATGAGGAATCCAATTATTATTAGATTTTTGGGAAGTACAAAAAGTTTTTAAGTTGAAGTGTTTTTGCTTTTTATTTTGTTTATCAATTGCAATCGTTCTAAAAAAAGAAGAAAATATTCTATAGATAAAAATGAACGTTTGAAAAATAGAAATTGAAAATATTCATTTCAGATTTTTTGATATTCAGCCTTTGAATACTCAGCAATTAAACGTCAATAGCACATATTATCATATGCGTAAGTACAAGTTCTATGATTATGTTTCTTGCACGCTTTTCTTCCTGACCAGATTAAAGCGCATATTTTTGCAATTTGACAAACCAGACTCAATAATTTCTTATTTGAAAGAAATTAATTTGAAATTATATTCCAATTATATGAGATATTATATATTATTTTCCTCTTGAATGAATATAAAACATAATCATTTCCCTCATCCGTAGTGCAACAGATGCTTAATACATTTGCAATTAGCATGGTTTTGAAGTTGACACTTAACCACTGTTCCTCTTATTATTTTAAAAGCAATGAATTACTATTAAAATTACTGAGAGTTAGAAATACAACATCCGAATTATGCTGTCATCATGTATAAAAACACATGAAATTATAATGGTTTATGAAATATCTTATTTAAATTTCATGAAAGAGTCGATTATCCGGCCAAGTGTTTCGAATATTCAACTTGTTTTTTCCAGGTTCCGAATAACACCAAATATAAAGTTGGATGTTAAATTAAGTTGAAAAGCTAGTATTAAGAAATGTTTTTAATTACGTACTTATTTAAAAATAACAATAATTTAACAATATTTGAGTAAGTAAGACTTGTGTTTATTACATTTTAAACTTCCAAAGATACAATTTATTTGAAGCACTAGTACTTTAACACATTAAGATAATTGGATACCATTGAAAGAATTACCGCCGTTTTCTTTTAAGGTTTGATAGGATGAATGTACTTCTAATAACAGACACAGTTTATAGGAGTGAAAAACAGACTTGTAAATTATTTCCCTCAATTCAATAAAAATCAAGGAGCAGCTAATTTGGATGTATGCGAATATTATACCATTTTAGCTAAGGCATCAACATTAGCTAAATAGAATGACAGAATTAAACATTTAGGGCTGGGGTAGACCTTCAACTAGCCTAAACTACATTCGTTTTTTGCCCCAAAAATTTCTGAAAAGCCTAACTAAAATTGGATGCGTGAAATTTTGAACTTTCTTTGCATTTTGGAAATTAGAAACACATTACTAGGAATGGTTTTCTCAAATTTTCGAGTTTTATCTTATTTTTTGAACAATTGCCAAAAATAGGTCGAAAATTGCCATTTTGGTGGCAGAGGTGGGATTTTTTGACCTATTTTTGGCATTTAAAAAAAAGCTAAGATAAAAATCAAAAATTTGAGAAAACCCTTCCTCGACATTATTTCTAGATTCCAAAAAGCAAAAAAGTTCAACATTTCACACAAAAAATTTTTTAGTTAAGCTTTCCATAAATTTTGGGGCAAAAAATACGGTTTTGGGCATTTTTTTTTTGGGGGGGGGGGTCAAAAACTGATATCATCATCATGTTTAGGATAAAAATTTGCTTCTAAAAATATATACTTTTATATAGTTTATGCAATTAGTTTGAAAGTTAGGAGTGCAAAAACGGTTTATGCCATTTGAAGGTCTACCCCAGCCTTAAGACTCAGATAAGCTTAACACCTTTAATTAATAACAAGATCAAGAAATTGACTTTATGTCATGTCATCATTTGTCGTTTACAATATCTTTCCTCAACACATTATTTTTACATCTGATGTTGAATACACTTGATTAGCAGTAAGTAATCCGTAAAATCCGATTAATCATAAAAACAAACAAACAAACAGATAACAAACATATAAAACCCTTTTTGAGAAAGGCTTTTACGACGGAAATTCATAACAATTGGTAGATTTTAACGGGTTCGCCGTCCGACGGCGAACCCGTTAAAATCTACCAATTGATATAAAACCCTATTTTATCATGTAATCATGTTTGATCCTCCTCTGTTTAGAAAGTTGCCTCTTTTTCTAATTTCACAATTCTGTTTAGTTATGGCCTCCAGAATGGGACTGCCCCCGGGATATATTTTGTACTTGCGTATATTTGCAGCTTATTATAAACCACACCTGACTTTTAAGATGTTTTAAAAGATGTTGGTGGCCGCACAATTATCTTTGGGTATAGGTAAAGTTATAGGCTGATACCTTCAAACAGCAAAACGTTACTTGATACAAGTCCACGTAGCTACAAAGACTATCGTAAGCAACCTCGGTATCAATGGCGACAGCCGTACATTTAATAAATTATAGAAATGTTTTCAGAATGGATTTTCATCTAATCTGACTTTACAACTGAATATTTAAATAAATTAACAAAGACATTTTTATTGTTTTTGTTTTATTTTGAGCGAAATAAGATAGTTGAAGATATAATTAAACATTTGTCACCTAAAGAAATGTTACGTTAGACCATCGAAACCCACCTCTGTAATACGTTTGAGTGGAAAGGTTTTAGATCTGGTACCATTTTGTTCACTCATATAATAATCAGTCAAGAGGTTACTAAGTATTTCATTAAAAATGTTAAATGACAGTATTAAAACTGTTGGTATCTATAAAACTTTAGATTGATACGATTTATCTAATGCTGTTGTAATATTAATTTATTATTATCTATTTAATTGCTCTCTTTTCAAAGATTTGCTAATCTTGGAAGGTGAACTGTAGGGAACATTATAGTTATATTATTGGTATATCTGGCAAATAGAATTACTTTTGCAATTTGTATAACAATATTGGTGAAGTTTATATAGGTTCTTGTGTCTTATTTCTATTCAGTGACATACATCTTAGTATCAATTATCCCTATTTTATGTTTTAAGACAACACAGTACATGTTTAAGACAACTTAAGATGCACTGAAATATCTCTTAGTTTTATTGGTGAAAGAAGAAAGGAAACACTTGATCATCATTAGCCCCTGGGCACTGTATAAGAGTTATGTTTTTTCCATCAAAGGGTGCTACATCTGTCTATCTAGGTTTTGTGGTTTTAAAGAGAAGCATGATTTTTATCTGATAGTGTTTTTTAAATACACATCATTTTCTATTATAGATGTTTTGTATTGAAAATGAGATAATAACCTAAAACTACATGGAAATTTAACCAAATATGTTCGCTAAAAACAAAAATAAAACGTGGTATATTCAAGAAGGTTGATTGAGTCTACTAATGCATGCCCATAATATAATTATAAATGCAAACATATTTTGATATATTTATGTGATTTTCATTCAAGGAAGCAGAATTTGATATGAAAAGATAATTAACCAAAAAACAACAACAACAACAACAACAACAACAACAACAACAACAAACAAAAAACATTACAATTAATTATAGAGGAGTAAGCCCACTATAAAAATGACCAGTGACATGAAACTGCATTCATATGGGGATAATTTAGTTATCTAAATGTAGAGTAATAACTACGTTTTACTAACTCGAGTAAAATTGTACAATAAAAATGCGATTACGAGGAGAAGCCGAGTGAGTTAGACAACCAAGACTTCAATAAAAGATGCATTATTTTTGTACAATTCTACGAGCAGTTGTTACTCTAATAATCATACTTGACAATGGTTAAAATAAAACTGTCAAGAAACTTAATAGCATAATTATTTAACAATTTATTTGTTGTTACATTTCCGTTAAAATGAAACTCGTCATACACCGTGCGAACATGTTGCGCGTACGCAAACATGGAACTGAACAACGCAGTATGCGTGATACGCAGAGTGCAACTGGATGAGATTAATGAATGCGTTAAAACGTAAACGCGGAGTGTATGAATTATTACGTTGTTGTCAGACAGAAAATCCAACAATGCATGACAGTCTGCAATTCTATGATTTTATACATTGTTTAATTCATTACTTACGTACGTTTACTTTACTAGATTTGTCACTAGATGTCGTATGACACAACTTAACTTTGAATTTATACAAACATGTCAACATTACAATTGATATGGTTAAGTCTATCGTTAACGGTTATTTGATGATCGAATTTTTCAAAATAATCCCATTCATTACTATTTACATGATAATGAAATGTATCATTTACATGATTTCTTTCCATTTTTTGTCTTTCAGTTATTGTATCAATACCACCAGAAGATGCCGAATCTGCAATTTGCTGCAATGTACCTCTCCTATGCGATAATACCTGTCAACCACCAACCTGGCAATACAACAGCGTCATGATGCCACTATGTCAATGTGACCCACTCTGTGACTTCTTCGGAGACTGTTGTCCAAACTATCAACTAGTTACGGCCTGTCACCAATCTGCATCTGAAACAGGTTCTGGATCAGGCTCACGTTTACAAACATTAGGATCAATTAATGCTGCAGACCTCTCGTCAGCCAACCCAATAGTGACATTGTCACCAAATGATATGTCGTCAAAAATATCGTCTTCATTGCCGGCACCAGCAATATCACCTGGCACAGATGATATAGAAGACGAAGGCGGAGGGTATTCGATGCCTTCGTCGTTCATAGATTACAGCGATATGGACTATTCCTGGAATGACAATTTAGAATTTTCAATGACGCAAAGCTGTATTGCAACTTCATATAAACACAGTTATGAATACACCAATCTTACAGCTACAATAGGTGCCTATATGGTATCAATGTGCCCATATGCCTCAGATGTTTTGCCCGAGCACAGGAAATTATGTGAATCTTTGGATGATAATATGGATTTTGTTTCATCGTTTGAGGATATAAAAGGACATTTTGCTAAATATTTGCCGGTAACCGATAGCAGAGACCCGACAGTTCATTACAAGAACTTACACTGCGCATTTTGCAATAGTGTAGAAATCAAAAATATGAAGCCTTGGTCACTGAATTATATAGATGTATCACCCATTTCTTTCTGGTTTCAACCAGTAGAAGAAGCAAATATAAGGAGATGTTTTTCTCAAACTTTAAGAAGACGTCCAACGCTATTGGGTGGCATCGATCTTGCTGATAAATGCCAATCCTGGATAGCTCAGGATCACCAGGCAACCGGATGTACAACCTGTTTTCAAAATTACAAAATAGATGTAACTTCTGAAGCATGCATAAAACTACCATCAACCATTGAAGTCGCTTTAGCCATTCCTTTTGATTTCCAGTCCTATGCATCAAAGGCTTTTCTCAGATCATCTCAAACCATTCACTGCCCAGAAAATTTCTATTATGCAAAAGACAAAGATGCATGCCTTCCAAATGAAGAAATTGAAAATATTTCATCGCCATGTGGTCAACAAGAAATAGTGTCATCCTCTTATTTTGTTCATTTATCATTTACAACATTAGATAATGATGTTGAGAGTTCTTCAGATGCCATATTACATACGTTTACACAGCACATGAATTTTTCATGGGATCAGATACAACAAGTAAACATTTCAGATGAAAGTAATGAAAGTTCAACACGTGCCAATAGGTGCAAAAGAACCACAACTGATATGTGTGAAAATGAAGTTACAAAAGAACTGCGATTTGTAATTCTATGTAATAATTCCTTAGGATGCAATGTCACTAATATTAGATATAAAATGGATACTCTTCCATCATCGTTGAGTAATTTGTCTGCTGATATCAATAGTATTGAATACATTCAACCATGCGGATCGTTTTTTGCTTCAAATTGCGAGGGAGAAATTTTAGATACGAATAATGCTTCATTAATGAAATCTAACAGAACTATACTTACAAAACGAAAGAATTCTGATAGGAAAATGTATGTAGCCAATAATATGATGTCAAAGGTTATATATAATATGCAATCTTATGATGACATGAATATGCAAATTGAGGATGTCCTAGAGCAGGTTATTCTATGCAACAGCAAAGTGATAATGGATTGCCCTTTCATTTCCATTGATAAACCAAGTTACCTTGTGAATGAAGCAACTAATCAGCTAAAGATAAGAAGTACTGAAGAAATCTTCCTTCCATCCCAGTACATTTTATTGGAAAATAATACCGCTTTGGTTTGTTATTCTGGAGCTGGAGTTTGGAAGCAGCTGTCAAGTGTCATGGAATATATTTATATCATAGGAACTTCTATATCTCTCGTGGCTCTTGCTCTAACCTTTCTTACCTACTGTGCCTTACCGGCTCTGCGGACAGTTCCAGGCATTGCAACAATGAATTTTATCGTAGCCTCATTTGTTGCACAATTTGGACTTCTGATTGGTGGACGAAGATATAAAGACACGCCCACTCAATTATGCACTTTTATTGCAATTATGCTTCATTATGTTTGGTTAGCCGCATTCTTTTGGACAACTGCCTTAGCTTTTGACGTAAGTCGCACTCTTGGGACTGGAATGCAACCCGGTCCAGGTGGCCGTGGAAAGAAGCTTTTGTTTTACTCAATTTTTAGCTGGGTAGGACCATGCGTGCTAGTTCTTCCAAGCTTATTATTCCATTTCTGTAACTGTGATACTGGTGCCTGCTGTACAAGAGTGCCATTTACATATGGGACAAATGAAGTTTGTTGGATTAGACCACAATCAGCTAACTTAGTTGCCTTTGGTGTTCCAGTAATGGTTTCTCTTTTGTTTAACATCGGCTTGTTTTCCCGAACAGTATCTGGAGTGAGATCTACTAAACGTGCAACAAGCATGATTGAAAGAAGACGGACATCAGTAGTTCAGAGAGCAATGAATGAATTCAGCATATACATTAAGGTAAATTAAAACTTTAAAATTATTTCATAGATTAAGGTAAATTATTCGTGTATCATATCCTTGAAGGTCATATCAGGTAAATTTCTTATAAAGTTTTATATTCACAGGTCCAGGTCCTTGTTATAAAGTTCAATAGAATATATGTACAGGGTGTTCAAAAAGTCCTTAAAAAGTACTATTTAAAAATGGACATGGTATTTAGAACCCATAATTTGCAACACCATACTTCGTATGTTAGGTGCGAATAAATTACCATGTTTGCTGCAAGCAGAGTTCACACTTCTATGCATCAGTGCGCACAGGACGCATAAAAACATCATTGAACGGCAGATTAATTGGTTTGAATAACTTGAATTTATTTCGTTTTCACAGAAAAAGTTGTTTTTACTTGGGTCGCACACTTGGCAAGACCTCTTAACAAACCATCTTAGGTGTGGTTTAAAGTTCCAAGAAGTCAGTCCTGTCACTGTTGGATTCACTTCTAAATACTGGTAGATCATCAGCTAATATATTTTTACAATTAAAAACACAATGCTGGAGGACTTTCCGTCGACAAGTTACACTGATTTAAGAGTTATTTTTGTCACTCTTACAAATACTCTTCTTTTCGTGAAGTAAAATTAAAAGAGATCAGTTTAAAGATATTAATTTTAATACTTCTACCAGAGTCAAAAACCGTTCTGTAAAAAATACCTTTACTAATAAAGTTATAAAATATCATGCATGTTTAAAATGACTTTTCTAATAGTGGGTTAGTGGGTTCAATTCGGGCTGTTTTAACAAACTGCTGATTCAACAAGTGTTTAGAAACAGGCAATTACAATTATACGAAAGTAGGGCCCGTGTTCGCATGCAATATTTTCTCAAACAATGCAATTTTAATAAGATATAATATTCACAACCAGACAACAACACAGGTAATGTGTTCGTGTTCACGATACTAGTTTCAAATTTCCTTTGATGTCTACCTGTATAAAAATAATTCATAAATAATGCAACCGGCTTCAAATTTCTTCCATTTTGTGAATAATCTGTTGTGAAATCACGGAGTTCTGTGTTGTCTTTCTTTCAATACGAGTTCCAGCTCGATTTCACTTGACACATTTCATACGGTATTGTTACGGTCAAAGATTTTAAATGACCAAGGCCAAAATCACCTTACGGGTTCTTAAATGAAACAAAATAAATACACTGAAATTTAGAATAAGTGTTAACAATTTAATACAAGTTCTTTCTTTTAGCACAAATAAAACACTTATAAATATCTAAACTTTGCCTTATATAAGAAACTTACAGTTTTGAGATACCGCTGCGAAACCCGCGCGATCCTAGGATATTTCAAAAATGTTTATATTCCACGCTATAGTCCGAGATTGTTTATTAATGTCCACGGTATCTTGAGTAAACTTGCAATCGTATTCTTGCAATTCACAAGTCCCGGAATCCAGCTGGCAAATGGTAAATCCAAAACTTTCCTTGCGAAATAAAATAGCGATTTCCACACAATTGTCCAACAATCACAACGAAGCTCCACTTCGCTTAAATGCTGAATCCAACGAACATAATCCACTCGGAAATTAAATACTAAAACAACAGTTTGTCTTTAATTCTCCATCTGTAATATATCGTTAATTCTCCAAAATGTCGCTATCTCCAATCTCCATCCAATGTTTAATTAGTAAACTCTACTCAACTGCATAACTCCGTCCAAAAAATTAAACTTCTCCAGCAGTTCTCCAGCTACTCCAACAAATTCAATTCCACTTCCAAAGTTTTAGCTGGCGATCTATCGCCGACAAAGTCAATTCAACTTCTGCCTAAATTCAGTTTCCTTGGGCTCATTAATTTTTACTTTTGCATAAAAGTATTTTTTAACATACTGGGAATTTCCCATATAACATATTTACAATGGAAGATAAATACAAACACCTGAAATAGCAATTGGAATTCCCAAAGTGCCGGGGCTAAAGATGATCTGATCAATGATCTAATTATGGAAATTCCACGTCATCTAGCATCTGATTGGTTATTTAGTTTATGCAAATTTGATAGGTTCATGCAATCATGCCTATTTTTACAAAATTGGAAATTACACGAGATTGCAACATCTCACACTGAAAAGTCCTTTATGAAAAAATTCCCTTACTCTTGCAATTAAAGATTTCAGTAATTAAAACTTCTCCAATTAAACAATTAATTAATCATCAAAAACAAATAATTCAGGTCCACATAACAGTATCTATTAAACTTGTACAAGACAAAGACAAATTAACAACTGATTTCATGTTATGAGGAAACCAGAAATAATATTTAACCGTTTGTGATATAGAAAATACTTTGAATGCAAAAGTAAATAAACACAACTTTATTAAAATTACGTTAATTAATATGGCAAATACTTTAATTCTTTTTAAAACCAAGGTGCTTTAAAATATTGAAGAATCTAACAGTTATAGTATTAATAATTTGCTGATGTTTATTGTACTTGAACATTATGTTTTGAAACGTTTTAATGTACTCTTCCATCATTTCTGGTTTCCTTATAACTTGAAATCAGTAATTTATCAGTTTTTATCTTTTTCATCAAACCAATATACCAGAATATAGAAAGACGATGTTTTTTCTGTTTTGAACAGGTATCGATGTTAATGGGCTTCTCGTGGATATGGGGCTTCCTCTTTGGGTTCACTGGGAAACCTGCCTTGTGGACAATATTTGTCATTTTCAATTCAGTTCAAGGTAAGAAAGAACATTTTTCAGTAGATAGTACATAAAGCTTTCAGTCAGATATCTAGAATGAAAACCCTGAGTGCCAGAAGGAATTCTAATGAAACATTGACTTTCTTATATTGAATAAGATAATATTTTCGTACCGTCGTATTCCCTTGCAGTGGAAATATTTATTTTAAAATGTTTCTAAATAATTATCAGTCCATATCTCTTAGCCGTATACTGTAGTTCAACGGTAATGTCCAATGAAACTACGAACCAGTAACAAGGCGACAAGTGGAATCAAATTATTGAAGTCGCCCTATTTGTTAACCTATAAACAATCTATGCTATCATGATTAAATAGATATTGAAATGTTTTAAAGAATATTGATAACGATTTCTTCATTTTTTTTCTTCTACTCCCTGAACTTTTTCTTATTTGACATAACATTTCCAACTGATGATACTTATCATCCGCTCTATGTATGCATTAGGTGTACTAATCTTTTGGGGTTTTGTTTATAATACTCGAGCATGGGGAATGCTATTAGCACAGATTCAAACAAGAAGCGGGTCATTCAGTTCTATAAAAACATGAGCTTCTCCATCATATATTCAGCACAACTCGAGCATTGCTCTTTTCACATGCATTATATGTATCAAACTAACACATTCTATGTAAAAACACGTGTTTTCATACTTGTATCTTATCTGCCATATTAATATGTAACAGATAGTGCAAACATTATAACCACTCTATCCCTAGTCACCCTTTTGCACTTTTAGTATTATTCATGATTATAATCAAATGGGACGTAAACTTCCTATAAAGGTCTGCCTGTAGCCATGGTAACACATCTTGTCTTGCCCGTCATATTAATCCATATTTCATAATCTCTCTCAACTCTCTCCCTTCCCCATGTTTCTTTTCGATTATTTCTTTTCAAACATACAGGTATATTTACATTTTGGGCGTTTGCATGTAGTTCTCGTGTCTGGGGAATGATGAAGCAACGATTTCGTCCAGCGAGCTCCAGTTCCCGAAATACAAGAACTCCAAATGAGTATTTGGCTACTGAAAGTCAGACAAGAACAAAACGGATATCGGTGTTTTCTGTTAATGCTTTGAAAACATGATTGTACGTTCGACATGATAATCAAAGATCTCCTTTACCAGCAGATAGGTTTCCAATGCTCCGATTGGATCAACAAATTCAAGAATAGAGATATAATTATGGGTCAAAGGAAAATGGTGCACTGACTTAGGTTTAACGTATACTTTAATTGTCTTTCAATATTATTGTAAGATCATAATACAGATGATAAATGACAGCTTTCATTGTTGATTTCGTATAAGTATATGGAGTTATATTAAACATCATAAATGATATAATTGGAACAAAATTAAAAAAGAATGGCAATAATTGATGATTTTCATGATCAATCAAATTGGGAATATTGGATTAATAGTGGAAACAGATTTGTCAGGTTTTGTTACCCAGGAAGGATGGAGTATTAAGTATGCTGATATTGTCAGGTGTTCCTTGGTTATCATGTCGAATTGCTGCTAATTTTATACTTTAGTAAATGTTGTATATACAGAGATTTCTATTCAATCTGATGTTACATTTATATATTCACTACAAATATTGTAAAATCTCTGGTAATGTTATGACTTTGTGATGTTGTTGTTATTTTATTATCGATATCATAATAAGATATTTTAATGTTTCTAAAAGGCGAGTACTTCTAACATGTCTAAAGAGCCGTTACATTTAATTGTAACATACACATATGAATGATATATTCTCAAACTCTTGCCGGATGTAGCTTATCAATGTCTAAATACTGTCTCGTGACTTACCCCTCCAAACACAAGAAAAACATATTTATTTTTATTTATTTACCGATCTATTCAGTAACTAAATTTAATTTGGACTGACAAGGACAACCAATCATTTACTTATGACTTAAATCCATTCTACTAAAGACTGTGACGAAGATCGGAGCGCTTCACCTATGCAAAGTATGATTTTGTAGGCATGACCGACAACAGCAACTCAGAAAGTTTTAATTTGGTGATACCATTCATATTGTTTAAAAATCGCCAATTCATTTCATGATTTACAGATGACTTTAGACTATTTTATATTATGACTTGCATTTACGACAAGAATCAGAGGACATGACAACCTTTCCCTTAAAACGACGTAAGTATTAAAGTTACTCTAACCTTTCTGTGTCATTCTACAAGATTCTAATCTTAATAATGCTCTTTGATACAAATATGCAAATTGTACCCAAATTAGTATTGTAAAAGTGATGTTTTCCTCCCTTACATCAAGCCACATTTTTGGACTGCCACATTTATACTTGAACAATATTTCGCTACTTTGCATTGATGCATTTTCACGAAATACTGTGTCTTGCAACATATTTAACCATCAATGGCACTCAACAACTTAAATATACACCTGGTATATTAATTTTATCGCTTGAGATTTAAGGATCAGCTAGAGTGTATATATTTTTATTTCCCTCATATTATTACTTACTTCTGAAGAGATGTCCATTCTTTACCTTGTTGAACAGATTTGTGAAGTTGATTACATGAAAAATTGCATTGCAACTTTAAAAAAAACCCCATATATATTATTATGTATAATATGTTAATAAATATGTTCATGTGCCTTGTATAGCCTGCAAATATGATTTTTATTTTCTTTAGATAGAGCATTTTGCTTGAAAAAATATTTTCGGTAATATCTTATTAATG
>JXSR01S050258.1:91885-102870 GCA_000969725.1 Ophiothrix spiculata
ATTAACGTTTTGGTATCTGTATACACGACTAGTTTTGTATATAGTCACTACCTTACTTTAATACGTTAATCAATGTTTCAGTTCCTCAGTGATCAATCGTCAAATCAGCACAATACTATTCTGCTATTGTTTGTCTCCTTATATCACTCAGCAGATCTGAGAGTGTCACATGATAACCAAGTTACAATTACATGCCTATACCATGACGATCAATTTAGCCCTGAATAAAAACCAATATGCAACTATAAAAGCAACAGGTTTAATTTGATTCCGAATTCTCCTCTTCAGTATCACTTGTCAGACGTACCTCACCCTCCTGTTTCCACAGCTTCCTATTCTAAGACACATAATCAAATTGCAATGCCTGTCTCAATCACTTCAAATGTAGGTCATACAGTGCCATGCTAAGGCTATGGATTGCTGTCTCCAAGATTTCCTTGTTAGTGCTATGCAGTCAGTGTGTGCACAAAGAGCTACAGTTGTACTATATCTTTTTGTTGGATATTAAGTCTATTCAGTCCCTTTAGGCTATAAATTGAAACATTAATACATCTTACGGTACCTTGCAGGCCTGTGCTAGGATAACAATACAAAAAGCCGTAAATCTGACAATTTAAACTGTTTTCAATGAATACAAGATGGAAAATCAACACTTACTCCTTATCGACTGTTAGCATATGTAATTCAACCACGCTGGTTACACTTAATAGTTAAATATTCATGCTTGGACTTATATCTGAAGTGACAGAAAAACTATGAAGTTGGGAATTATATATCGAGTTGTTTATTTGTGTCATGTGTGCTAAATAGCATGTAGTTTTAAAAGCGGCACTCAACAATGTTGAGAATTCTGACACTCTCAAAGCGAAATCAAACCGAAGTCCCTGTACAACATTCACTTTGATTTATTATTCAGATTTGACACGAGGCATGTGATTGAATTATCTTTAATTATATGAGGATGAATTAAATGCAAATATATCAAACTAATACAAAAAATTTGCATAGAAACTGCATTGAGTACAAACCTGGTAACATTTTATGCCTGTAACTTGCCTACAACTGCCTGTGGAGAAATTCATAAACACATACAGCAAGTAAGTTCAAAGTTCCTGACAATTATTACCTTTATCATTTTCCTAAATCAAAGTTTGCTACTCAATGCAATTAATGACTGCTTGTCTATAAGGATAAGGATAACTTAAGAAGTCTTCTTTTAGGAAACAGCAGAGAACCAAAAGAGTATTGCAAATGCAAATTT
The DNA here is from genome assembly GCA_000969725.1 of Ophiothrix spiculata. Taxonomy (NCBI): domain Eukaryota; kingdom Metazoa; phylum Echinodermata; class Ophiuroidea; order Amphilepidida; family Ophiotrichidae; genus Ophiothrix; species Ophiothrix spiculata. The sequence continues at coordinate 93,147 of JXSR01S050258.1, forward strand.
GATCAGAAAGTTAAAGTCATTGCAATGTGAAAACATAACACAGTAGTCAGAAAAACCAAGAATACTTTAGTCTATGTATATAAAAATACTTATTGGGACAACTTGAGATGTAACTGTCATAACCTTATTCTATTCTGTTTATTTACTCTCTCAAACACAAATGGAAATTACAGGATTTGTTTCTAAAAGCACCAAATCCCCACTAAATGTATTAAATCAGTGAAAACTTGATTAGATCTCAACAAACCTATCTAAAACTGTCAGCAATAGTTATAGACTGGTGGCAAAATTGAAAAATAGCTCTAGAAAATGAGTTACCCAGTAGTGATAGGTCGCAGATAGTGACTATGCTAGTAATGTTGCTTTTGATGTAACTTTTAATTTGAGACAGGTTGTCACTTTTTAAAAGTTCCCGAACATGCTAATTTTCAAGGTCAAAGGTCAAAAAAGGTCAATTTTTTGAAAATATAGCATTTTTTGTGTTTTTTCAATATAACTCCTCTAAAAAATCATATCAGCTATAGTTGTTGTTTTATACAAGTTTAAAGTGTAAAATTTATAAAGAAAAACAAAACAATTTGACACTTTGTATTGCATTTTTTGCCAATTTTCTGTGGGTAACTTAAATTTGGTCTTTAAAGCGCTTAAAAATACTTGCTCAACTGCCAACAAAATAGAAAATAATTAATTGCAGTAAACTATTATAATTGTCATCCAATTGAAACTTTTTTTTTTTAATAGGAGCCTGGGGGAACTGATATTTGTTTCCGGGTAACCACCTGAGTTCCGAAGGTGACCCTATGCGAGACAAAAAATTGGCAAAAATGGGTGAAAAGATCCTATCTGATACCATAAATCTACCATATCTGTTCGAATGGATACCCTATCCGAGGCCATGCCTGTTCAAATGAATACCGTATCTGAGACCGTACGCAAATATGACGAAACAATTATTACAAGAAAGCATAGGTAAAATCATAACTCTATACCATTTTAACACTTTTAAGAAGTGTTTCTAGGTATCCGATGCACTTTTATTGACAATTTAAGGCATCATTGTCATAATTTAACCTGATTATCTTGTAGTTTGAGACCCATTCAAAGACTTCGAAGTCAAATGTCCCTGTGGGAGACTTGCAGAGCACCGTTTTGATTTTGATAGCCTTTATAACATGTATAATATAGCAAGTCTCGAGACCTGACCACCAGTCTCACCTTTTTGGTAACGCGGGTGGTTACCCGGTCAGAATGCCCAGTTCCGTCGTAAGGATTGATATTTTAAAATAATATTTAACCAGCTTAAAAATAGTTGTCAAGAGTTTTAAAGAAAAACAAAAAACAATTTCAAAGACAAGCTTTGTAATGTCATTTTTATGTGAGTAATATTGAAGTTTAGTCCTGAGCATGTTTAAAAATCTATACTTGGCACCAATTGTCAGTCACCATATAATTTTTGAAGTCCTATTCTGGAGACAACTGAAATGTAAGGGTCATAAGACCCACTTTTCAATGCTGCTGTCACCTAAACCCCCCTAAATTTGTTACATTTGCATGTGATCTCATCCAAAGACACCATATCTTTCTCTCACGCAACGCCAAATTGTGCCGATCCCTCATTTTTTGACCATTGGGCCATCATATTTTTGTATTTTTCTCTCACCAAATGCCAAAAATAATGATCTCACCCAATGAAATCTCATTTTCGAGCCTGTGCTCTCACATAAAGCCCCAGCCTGTCGGGGCGCGGGCCTTACAATCCCATCCATTTTGTATTTGTCAGCCCTCTTCCCCGGGAGAAGAAAAGTGGCTCAAAATTGATCAATTAAGCTATTTGAGGTAAAAAATGATTCCTTTTTAGAACAGGCAAGGGGTAAAACTAAAAAAATCACCTTAAAGGCTTTCGCCAAGGAAACCCAACTTGGTACAATATCTTCAACAGGTCTCCAAGATGTTTTTTAATTCAGTTTCGAATGCAGGAAGAAAACCGGAGTACCCGGTGAAAAACCTGCGGAAGTGAACATGGACTGAAAACCAAATGCACATAAAGCGCCGGGCGCGGGAATCGAACTCGAGACCTCATTAATTAAGTAAGGCGAGGGAACTACCGCTGCGCTAACCCATTCCCCCTAAGTTTGAGTTGTCAATTTCATGTATGGGGAAAGTGTAGCAACAAGTTCCATGCATGAACCCTGTATCCCACAGATTCCAAGTTAGTACACGGGAGAAAACTAGGTCAAAATTTATCTTGATGAGTAACTTGTCAACCAGTGGGATATAAACAGAAACATTTCTCCAAAAATTAGACTGATAGCGTGTTTTGTGGTGATAACTGCATGTGGAAATCATAAGATAAATGTGACAATGACATTCTGATATGTTTAAATAATTAGAAAAAGTTAAATTTTATCTTTCAAATGCTTCCCCCATTAAAATCTGATCTCACGTTGCAAAATGATGCTCAATTAAAATGAAACACTTCATGCGAAATACAACTTAATTTGTAATTTTTCTATCCTTTTATATGTAAGAAATTAAAATTTCTGATATTGTTTTACTTTTGAGATGGATTATTTCTCCTGTTTCAGAAAATTCAAGGCATTGTACCTGTTTTTGTTTTCAAAGAGTTTGTAGTAGGACTGTCTTTCAATTATTTACAATAACTAGTTCTTTAAAAAAAATGATCATTATACTAGATTTTCAGCAATTGGCATTTTCAGACTTAAAATGGTTATTTCTGCGATTTCTCTTCGTTTTAACCTTGCACGCAACTTTTTTGGACTTCTAGACATCAGATCTTTATGATTAATGCATTGATATTGAGTTTATCTAGTTAATGGCTAGTGGCTGTGAATGTTGGACTATTTCTAGAAAAAGTTTAGATTGGTAACATGCATCAAATCCAAGATAGCGGTTGTGTTGATGTTAACAAATGACAGCGTAAATACATGTTTGGACTAAATATAGGATAAAGCAACGATTATAACTGCATAGGAAATATCAAATATTATTTTCAAATTAATCACTAGATAGCTTGAAGAATTGAAAAAAAAAATGATATCCATCTTAATTACACGCTTAACAATCAAAATGGCACCAATAATGAATAGACTCTTTAGGCGAGAGCACATGCAAATGTAAAATATTAGGGGTTTCGGGTCTTTTAGGCCGTACATAAATGTATACACGTCACCTCCAGAATGGGACTGCCCCCCTGGGGGTCTATCAAATTGCATGATGATTGTTCATTTGTGCCAAGTATGGAAGTATCGTCATCTGTGTAAATGACTTAGCTGACACCTCTAGATTTTTAAACATGCTCAAGACTAAACTTCATTTACCAGCATAAAAACGACAAAAATGCATTACAGAGATATGAAATTGTTTTGTTTTTCTTTATAATTCTTGCCGGTTAAAATAAAATAAAACAAAAACTATAGTTGATATGATTTTTTTATGGAGCTTTTGTGAAAGAATGGAAAAAATACAACATTTTCAAAAAAATGACCTTTTTTGACCTTTGACCTTGAGTTTGACCTTGTTCGGGTAATTTCAAATTTTGACAACCAATCTCAAATCAAAGCCTATACCCTAAGGAACATTTTAAGTGTGGTTGTCACCTGCGACCAAACACTACTGGGTGTTTGAAAAATATAATTTTTCACCACCAGTCTATTAGATTTCCTCAACATATCCGGCCTGAGGGAGAAACAACTCGCTCAATATCTGACATAAAAACAACAAGTGGATGGATAATTGAATTGCACAAAGCAAGCTTATAGATATGTGGGTCAAATCAAGTAAAGCTTGGCCAAGGCTATTGCTGAATGCAATATATTGTACTACTAGTACTTTGAATTGCTGTAGACATATCCCCAGGTGGTTTAAGCAAAGTCACGTATGCATGCTGTTTGTCCGTTATTCTACAGGTGGGCCATATATTTGGATTTGTAGTTATGAAACACCTCATCTCCAAGTACTTTTAATATTTGCAGTACGTTATTACAAATACATTTGACAACAGTTATTTGGTTTCTATTTTATTGGCAAAGCAAATATGAAGAGCACCCTCAAAATGCTTAATTATGCTAATTAGTACATGTATGGGAAGGTTGATTTGATTTTTTTTTCCTTTAAGGGAAGCGTATCATAAAGTTAAATAAATACATGGAAGGGAGTTGAGAAATTACAATCTAATATATTTTGATTTATCATGATATTATTATTTTTTTTTAAAGAGAAATTTGTCTTTTCTTTGAAAGAAAACAGAAACTTCCACCCACCATCGCTAAAACACTGAACTTTGAATTATTTTATTGATTGGGAAGTCTGACTTGCAAACGTGAATTATTGTTACCTTGACCCTAACTGGTTTTACCTCAAACATCCCATAATTATCAAATATCTACAGAAATCCATCAAACTTTTATAGAAATGACTAAACACATTAGCAAAATGTCAAGGTGAAAAATATTACCACATTATTGTGGGTGACAGTGATTTTTCCCCCTTCTGGTTTGCTAAAATAACTTGCTCTTATACTGAATTACTTGCTTACATTGCTCGATATTAGTCGATTGTATGAATAAACTCTTGAAAACACTAACCAAACGTTATTGTTTAGAACATATTCTTAGTCTATGAGTGTGATTTTACTTAGAAACAGTCATCCATTATGAAAAAAATATATGGCAGTGGGTTAGCGTTACGCACAGTGGACCCGCGCGTTGAAAATTGTGATGCGCAATTCTTTACTTCAATTGGAATGTTTTATGTTTCAAAAGGGAAGTACGTTTTTCCAATAATGTGTCTATTGTTTTTGGTAGAGTATTTCATATATGATCACATTAAGGGCACTGTAACATTTTCAATTCTGTTCAGGTTCAATGGATATAAAAAAAATCTGTATTTTCTTTGAAGCAATGAAACAACATTTCTTTTCAAATGATACCAAACACATGCCATGAAATAAAAGTGCATTTTTATTAGGAGGCCCGCCTGATTTGAAAATAGGTCAAAACATGGAAAACTGTGTTGAAATTTCCCATAGAGGATCCCAATTTTTGGCATTATTTGATTGAATTTCGATGTATGTTTTTCATCCATAACTTTGCCATTTGGTACTCATATGAAGTGGTTGACCCCTCATTTTGAAGGTAATTTTAATACCGTTCAAGACAAATTAAAATTTTACTAAACAAATAAAGTTGAAAATTGTGTGAATGTCCCTATTTTTGGCAAATAATTTACTTCATTCTTGATCTTCAAATGTCTAAAATTTTGACTAAGAGTGAGAATAAAAGATAATAATTATAATTTCGTAATGGGCACCCGGGTGCCCATTATGAAAAGGATGAGTGTGTACTGTTAATGACCATGGTTACCATGGTCTCAAGATATAAAGAAATAGCTGCCCCCAAAGGTGGATGCCCATTACGAAAACATGGCAGCTATTTCTCCATGTTCATTGACAATTACAGTTGACCTTTGATCCGAGGTTAGACTGGTGATGGAGAGGTCTGAGATATTCTTTTTCAAGGTGTTTATGTTTGCTTGTCTTTAAGTGATAAACTTTATCAGAGTTATCGTAGAGTAAACAACTTAATTTTAAATGTCAAAGGGAAGTCAATTCGACAATCAAGATTAAAATTCTAGCTATGATCATAACCCACATTCTGAAGCAAATGATTCAAATCTCATAAACTTCAGAAACAGGGTGATGTTTTACAAAACCAAGTGAACTTCTTAAATTCATTGTCATTTGTTAACACTACACAGATACTACCATGCAAAATAGGAATGACAACTTTGAGTCAGAGTTATATGTACCTTGTAAAATAGGAATGACTCTCCTATCTCAGGTTTTGTCCAGGGAGAAGTCCCTTGGATTGAAATCTGTCATGACAACAACATCTCAGGTTGCCCTGGTGATTTAGCAATCTGCTTAAACATGAATTCAAAATCTGGTCTACTTTTGTTTAGTAGGATACCCTTAAGCTGCTACATTCAAAAGGTATTAGTGCCCACTGCAGCAAACATAGACATGTTTGGGCATACAATAAATTGTACTTAATGGCAAAATCAAATTAAAGCTTATGGACTAAAACTAAATATTTTACTTTAAAAAAAACAGAAATCACAAAAAAAAGCATTGTATTTTTATGCCTGATTTTTAATTTGTAAAAACAGGTAAATTTCATGGCTGTTACCGCTATTGCCACTTGCCTAATCATGCCTTATTTTGTAACAGTGCCTCGGACCTAGAGACACACTGATGCCTGGGAGATATAACACGAGCTCAACAATAAATAAAGCTGACCAATCTTCTATTGAGATAATAGCATGATATCGTGCTGGTCTTAGCAGGCATCTGGGACAGGCCCAACAATTACACCTGATGTCTGGTGTATTGTGATGAATGCACCTCCTTTAACAGCTTCGTATTTGTAGAATATATAAAAAGTTCTGGATCAGAAGAAGTTGTGATAACAAACTATTTGTATGTAACTTCAAATACACCATCCCGGACAATAATCAAATTTCATCCCACTGCTTACTCTCACTTACATATCCTCAAGCAGCGTTGCTAACATAAGACCAAGCCGTGCCCAATGCACACACAAATTGTAAACTTTGAGACTCAATTAAATTAAAGAAATGTAGAACGTATGAGAACTCAAGCCTAGTGCCCTTGCGATCTGATTACAAAGATTAAAGTTCTCGAAGACAGAAGAACAGCACTTATAACTAAAAATCTCTGCTTGGGACTTCTAATAATACATCAACAATGTATCATTTTATTCATGTCATACTATTAGGATGACTATTATTAATATTATCTATTCAAGTAGATTTCTGGGCAGGCATGCTGAAAAATACAAGAGTTGAAAATGATTTCCTTTTGCCCTCCATTTATGTCTTACAAAGAGTCGTTTTATAATCTTTGTAACAAATAAAAAAACCTCTGGCTTTTTATTGCAAAATTCACATAACTTGTACCAAACACATTTCAAAATAATACCTTTACAAAACTAGTAGCTGATCCCCCTCATATCCAAGCTCTAGTTCACCGACATGTCTCCAGTAAACAGTAATTAACTTGTTTGTTAATCCAATAAGAGCGTCTTTATCACATAATTTTAGCTTGCATTTTGAACTCTCTTGATATCAACCTAAAATATAGTCTTTTGGGAAACGGGCAGGGTTTCTCCCACACATCAGCTGATCTCTCAACTTGATTTATTACCTAATTGTCTACTTACAAATAACTTTATCCAAATAGTTACATCTTACTTCTAAAGAACTTCTAGTTGTTAAAGCAAATATAAGGCCCAACAAAATAAATTGTTGTGTTGCCCTCCGGGTAAAATTTTCAAATGGGTCAGTAGGTCAGCATTTCTTTCTTTCTTTCTTTTTTTTTAAAGATGTGAATTGACACATGAAAGCAAGAGGAATTTTCATTCATTTTGGTGTCTATGAACGAAACAACAGTATCATTAATCCTAGACTCTCCACATCATCGCCATTGTTACGATATTTTACACTTAAGAATAAGAATAAGTCCGAATCTAACCTAATAGACACAACTGAGCTGCACTGAATACAGTTTTAGCTCCTCAGCAATGCTCAGTGCAGCATCCTGTGATACACTAGCCTACATTTTGCGTAATTTACCGCTGATGCAACAGGATCAAAACAATTTGCGATTAGGGCTTGTGTTTTTATATCCAGTAAAGTGCAAAAATTACTGATATGTGTTTTACCTGTATATATTTGTTCAAAATTATGTTTTCTTTCATGACAAAATATTTTTTATTCAGATGTATCATCTAAATTTTGAATGAAAATCTGTATGTGTAAAGCAAAGAGTGTATCAGTATAGAAAGGGTTGATGAATTTAAATATTAAGGGGTAAAATTTGATAGTACTTTATCATGGCCAGCTCATGTTGATTATTTGTGCAAAAATATTTCCAAAAGAACTTGTCTCATCAAATGTATGAAATTCTTTCTTCCATTACAGACTAACTATTATTATGTTGTCTGAAGCTCTTAATTTCATTTTGACTATGGATGTGATACTTTACTGCAAGTGGTAGGCAGATCAATATCAACAGTACCAAAGTACTGTTTGAAAGGACCAGCTAAAATATTGAAATATGTTTAAGGAAGAAATTGTGCTTTTAAACATTGATATTTTGTTATTGATACTAATAAAATCCAATTTCTTGTTTGTGTTTTTCTCTAGGTCTGGTGCTTGTCAGTGCACAGTCTACTACACTTCTTCCCGGGTCAACACTCACGAGGAACCTTCTTCCGTCAGTCTGGCAATGGTGTGCTGCAATTGGCCATTATGCCTTCCAATCATTTATACTCATGCGGTGCTGATGGAACTATGAAATGGAGACTTCTACCTGAATGGGATAGCATTTTATGATAAGTAAACAAACAGTCAACCAAAGGGGTTTCATTAAGTACAAAATGTGGCAAGATGTACCTTGTTCTACCTATAAATATAGCTATTATTTTGATAAGCAGCTTATATGTCATTTGTATTTGCTTTTTCCAAACAAAAGTTATTATTTATAGAATCAATAATGTCCCGTCAATTCAAAATAGTTGGATAATAGTTTCTACCCAGAATTCAGGATCCTTGTATATAATACTTATACATTCAAAATATAGGCAATCATGAAGGAATTATGAAGGAAGAATGTAAACAAGATGAAAATTGATCGTGCTTGTATGGTTTATTGAGATTGAATTAAAACTATTTACATAGATATAATACTTGGCAAGCAATAACCAAATCCGACCAGATTTCAAATCCTGCAATTTCATTCAGACTATAAAAAATTCAATCCCCAATTTGTTGTTACAACCTTTCAAACTGATATTCTAAGATTTCCTAGTTTGATGTTATACGATGTTATACGTTATGCTTGGTTGGATTTGCTAAAGTCGAGCTTTGAAATATATTGCTCTTGAAATTAAGTCATTTCCATTTCAACTAATGTGGATGAAACAGGATTGTCTTGTAACTGTAAACATTATATATAACCTAACATTTTAAATGATATCATGAACTAATTTAATCTTGAATCAAACCATTTAAAACAAATGGTGTCTAAGTACATTGTGTTGTAAAACTTGTATTTTTATTTTACAAAACATTTTGTTGATTTGCAATTCCTTCTTTCATATGTACTTTTTACTTCCACTTTAAGTCATGATGAAAAAATGAAATTGTCAAGGTTGATTAGAAATGATTATGGTGAGTTCCATAGGGAGAAATTCTTTTAAAAATAATGAAAATTGGTTTTATTTTTTGTATGTCTTGAATGTTTTAAACATGTATACTCTTTATTTACTTATGTAAATGTTAAACACTGATTGTATTGATTATATTATCTTTCTCTGTATATTTAGCCAAGTACAGTATATATTATGTTTTTCTCTTTACTTAAAGACAATATTATAACAAATTTATATGATTGTTAATGATAGTCCCAAATAACAAGACTGGGTTCTTGATAATTTGATGCAGATTAGTCCACTCAATCTGAATAATCAAGACATTTAAAAATAATATATGTCATTGATTGTCCACGATAACAAAAGGGTATTTTTTAATATATTTATTTGAGCTAGAAATGGAATTAAATACAAGTATTAGACATGGTGTCACTGTCAGAACTTTGTGCGAAACTCCAACTCACTCTTGAAAT
>JXSR01S050269.1:13696-26122 GCA_000969725.1 Ophiothrix spiculata
CATATGTGATGACTCACCCGGAAAGGGGATCATTGCGACAGAGCACTTTTCGAGAAACTTGTGAAAATATGCTGCAAAAAATAAAGAAAATAATAGGAATTTCCAGCAGATTTTCTGTTGTAAAATCTGATTGCCTTGATCAATTTCAACAATTAAAGTGTTATTTTAAAGCTTAGAAATTGCTATAACAGATGAAATGATAAAATTTAAATTGATATCATCTGCAAAGTGTCCCCTCCCCCCTTTCGGGGTGAGCCATCACATATAAGCAGAACTCCCAAATATGTTTTCCAGAAAGGTTTAGAGAACTGACCAGGGAATGAAGAGCTCAGGTACGGATCTCCCTCAAAATTGTTCCCATCCACTTATCGATGCATATTTACTTCTAAAAACAGTCAGCATAAATAATAAATGCTATGAGGCGAATATCAAAGGTATTACTTACGAGGAAGAATTTATGAAGATTACTATCATATTTCCTCCCCTTATTGAAAGAAATTAAAGATGGCTGCATCTGTTTTTGCTCTATATTTGTATTTTAGGGATTTTATAGCTGCATTACAAATAATTTTAATACTGTAGGTTCTACAAATTCAATATCTACTTAATGGTAGGTCATTATTTGTATACTAAGTCATGCCCAATCAAAGTTATAATTGGTGAGTTTTTTTTGAATAAAAAACACACACACACAAAAAATTCAAGCAGGATGTCCCAAGCTCAAGCAGGATGTCTCATGGTAAATAAATGTTTCCTTTTATCCTTCACGTTAAGCTTTGCGACAGTAAAATGATAAATCGAAAACTAACGATTACCACACGTGTGTTACATTGATGAATATTTATTGAACATGAATGATGAATTGATACTGCTGGTTGATGAACTCACTTGAAATTGTCACAAGTCTGTTACTTGGCTTTAAGAATCGGTCAAGTTTTATCAGGAATGCAGAAAAAAAATGACTGAAAAATGTTGCTTTATTGTACCAAGTTTTTTTATGATAAATGATGACTTGCCATTAATAGAATTTTGAAAGCTGTGCAAACCCTTAGGGTTTTGTACTTTGTTTATTTTTGTTATGTTTTGGAAAAACGTATTTGATTTAATAGCAAAACAAGATATATGCCTATTTACAGAATAAACCTCAATATCAAGAGCTGAAGAATCCCAAATATTTTCTATCTTGAAACAAGTCTAGTGACTTTTTACTTTGAAAATTAAAGAAATGGCAATCGTTTGATGACATGCTACACCTTAAAATATCCTAATCAGGCGCACACACCTAACAAACTCAATATGTGTCCATGCTTGCAAAAAGTATACGACATCTAATAATTGGACTATTTGTTTCAAACCTGGGAGGAGGGACGTATGCTCTTAATTTCAAGATATTTGTTTTTTCGATTTTTAATGCTCTTATTTAATTTTTAGATTTCCCTCTATCAGAATATTTTAATTTTCTGCAACATATTGACAAAATGCCTATTTGATCAATCACGTTTTGCCAAAATGTTATAAATGGAGACATTTTTTAAGGGAAAATTATGCTTTTGTGATCAGAAAAAAAAACCACGTCAGTAGTTTTAACAAAATTTGTATAGTATTATACAAAAAAGTAAACTTTACATGATGCGTTTGTGGTTTGGGGCTTCTTTTTGTAGACCTTTTTGGATAATTTTTGTTTTGGGGCGCTAAGGTACAAACTTATTGAACAACCTTAGTGAGTATCTTTTAAAATACGATGCGTAGAATATAACTATTCTGTAGATCAGATTAGTGATGCTCTGGCAAAATGAGCGGAAATTCGCAATTTTCGAGTGATATATAATATGTCATACTTTCTTTCTACAATCTTCATTAAGGGATCGAAACACAAGGCAGTCCAAATCGATTTAAAAGGTACTGATTACTGTATGAGAGCAAAACGCATCAACTACCCTTGAATAATTGTATTTCCCAGTACAATTGACCTTCAAAACGCGGATATAGTTTAACACTCTTGCATTAATGCATTTTATGTCAAAAACGAAATTTTGACCTTTTCACCATTTATTCAAAATATTCAATAGCTACTTTCCGATCATTTTGCCAGAGCACCATTCAAATATATGTGCCCCGTCATATCTAAAGGTTTCTTAAGGTCAGCATAGTATATTACGAGATACTGGCCATTGACGAGCTGAGCAGAATCAACAATCACGTCCAAGGTCGAATTTCTAGTGTCATCCGAAATATTACCTTTGAAGTGTATTCTATCATATAAATCAGGTTCCAGCATCAAAAATATTTTTTGTAAAAATGTGTTAAAAACAAAGATAAAAATCCTCCCTCCATTTTACTCAGTACAAAAACTTAAAACTCTATTTTCTCAGAACTATAGTTTTCCCATTCAGCCCGATTCCTTTTACCAATTTGGATGTAACTTTGCATCCGAACATCCAATAACCAAAAGCAACGTGTCATTTTTAAGCTTAAACTTTCAACTTTTAGATGAAAACAAATTTGATTTTAGCACCCTTAAGGTACCTTTAGATATGACGGGCCACATGGGAACAAGTGATGATGCCATGCCAAAGCTAAATAACATTCTTAAATAAGTCAATAAAAAGATCCCATTTCACAGGAAAACACAATGGGTACAGCTATTAAATAAATTTAACAAAGACGTAAACAATACCTTAAATCACGGTTATTTTCCTGTTTTTCTCAAACAGTGAAATTAATATGAGAAAGGAATCAAAAAATGATCTATTTGACGTCGATATGGCGTCATGCTATTATATGTATCCATTGGTGACTATATGATTAAACTAGAACATTTTATATTTCTCATCTATTTTTTCAATATTCCCTTTTCTGTTATATTTTCCATCTAGTACAAACTGATGGACGCTTTATACTGAATACAAGTACATTCAATTATTCATCATGCTTAATGCGATGACCTTTCTGTATGAAACATCGCTAAATTGTATTGATATAAAGATTGTCACAACAACCTAAATGGGTTGAAACTTTAAAGGTCAATGAGGATCTTAGTTCCTAAAGGAATAATTTTTCAAATTTTATATATGAATTAAATTTTAATTAAGAATATGAACAAAATATAACGAAAATCTCAACCCACGAATACACTCAAGACCATTACATTATTTAAGACTTTTTCGTTATTTTTTCAAACACAAATAACAATAAAAACCGCCTACACTGAAATAGGCCGCATACTGTATTTAATAAGAAACGCAACATTCACATGAATAAAGTCGTTGAAATAAGGCAATTCGGTCAGATTTTTAGTAAATCGGATATGTTATGCATAGCAGTTGCAATATAGACAAACGGTTGAATAAACCTTGACAAATTGACTTTAATATCAATCTGTTGAAAGATATCCATTCACACACTAATGATTTTGTTGATATTTTGTCTTCTCACTCACTGCATCCGATAATAAATAAACCGACTAGAATTACATCAAAATCAGCAACACTTATTGATAACATGTTTACCAATTCAAAGCTTGATCAGACTTCTGGTTTTATCATCACTGACATTAGTGACCATTTACCGATTTTTATCACCACTAAACTCGACGTATACAGATATAAGAAAGAAAATAACGGAATCGAAATACGTGATCATACACATGAGAATATGGAATACTTTAAAAGAGAATTAGATAAGGTTAATTGGAACTCTGTCTGTAATTCTAGAGATGTTAATGAGACATATTCTAAGTTCATTTCTAAATATAACGACATTTATGATATGTGACTTGCTCCCACATAACCCGGACAAAGTCGCCAGAATACTTAAAGAGATATAGCCCAATAAACTTGTTACAAATCAGTAGAAAACAAAGGATTTTTCAACCTAAATATCACTTTTTGACATACAAAACAATGAGCGATCCTGGAGTGTGATATATCATTTGAAAGCTTATAATTTTGCCATTTTAAATTTGGTAAAATTTGAAAAAGGGATTTGTGCGACTTTGTCCGGGTTTCGATAGAGCAGGTCACATATGTGTATTCCAAAGAAAAGGAAAAGAGTATGCTCAAAAACCGAAATCGCCTTGTATTTCATTTGCGCTGTTAAAATCTATTAAAAGAAAAAAACGTTTTTTTATTTCAAAATCTTGTTGTCAAATGACAAAAACAATTGTTTGATGGTGAATTAAGTCCCTACTAAGAATACACTTCACGGTTTTTGCCATTAATCCTAAATGTAGATAAAGTTGCAGTTAAGAACGCCAGTGTCATACCTGTCGAAACATTGTAATACCTCCCCACATTAACCCTTAGCACCCCCACCACCTTCCGACTCCAACAACGGGCTTTGCGAAATTGCGATGATACAATTGGTAAACAATGTCAAACATGGATAACGAGAGAAATATCAGCTGCCTTAAAGGATTGATTGATTTACCTTTTGCCCAACCAATTTTAAAGTAAACATATTTTTGGAAGCTGCGGAAGAGAAACCTTTCGTACTATTTAAAACGTTTATAGATTTGTTTTTCTCAATAAGAGGTTTGGAGATCCGTGATTGATAATTGTTGTCTAGATAAATTGTTCTGTTTGTTGATAAATGCCTGAGGCAAAGTAGCAATCGCTATGAATAAGTATCACCGCAACTAATCTATGGAAGACTCGTCTGTAGAATTGTCTAATGTATAATTTAAATTTAACGATCCGACATATTTACGTGATCTCCGTACCGTGGCTCTATAAGCTGTGAAACCTCGGGTAGTTCAGTAGAACATTCAACAGACCAGATTAAGTACCTTACACTTCACAATAACTTTACATATTTCTACAAATATCTATATAGAATGCGTAAACATAATGATACTTCTTCTGATATAAATCAAAATGAAATGGTGTACTCATCTGTTCATTCGGTATCCGTAGAAGATAATAATAATCATCAGATCAACATATTCAATCAACAAAATTTAAAATTATAATTAAAAAAAACAATCAAAGCAAGTTTTCACAAATATCCATTAAAAATTATTACCCTTAAACCGTTTTAAATCTGCTACCCATAATGTCAACCGGAATAACTTTTTTGATGTTATTGAACTCAAGCTTATTTTTCATCACGACATACTCATGTCGTTTAATTAACGCTTGTTTTTTCATTAAATCAATTCTGATCGTTGCGGTGAACCTTGGTAATGGAATAAGTCATCGTACTACCTGATTGGTTAATATAAACACAAAAGAAAAAGTGGCGTAAAAGTACTTAATCTTGAGATGACGGGATGAATGCTCTTTTTTTATGGAAATACAGAACCAGTTACAAAAAACCCTGATTGATTTATAGGCTAAGAAAATTAATGAACATTATGGCCATTAGTCAAACAAATTGGAAAAGCAATGATATTTTCAGGATAATATCAGACAAACATATACAACAACTAGTCCAAAATCTAGAAAAATCTAGTTGGTGGAACAGTGATTAATTTGCATAAAACAAAATGGCTGCCAAAACAGGGGTTAAAATTTCAAAATTGGTTAAATCGAGTTAAAAACCATTCGAATGTGTTCCACTAATCATAACGAATCAGAAAAAGTATACTTTTACCCATCTCCGTTGTATGGTTAATGAGTTATATCTAAAAGCGTGAGAGGTCATGTCAGGGGTCACGTGATGTGTCCTATGGGAGACCAAAATTTCAAAATCGTCCGATTTTTTTCTAAATGGTCTCAAATTGTTTCTCTTCCAAAACTATCTACATGAAGTAGTATTTAGCAATGGCTCAGATGTGCTTTTGCTACGGTTACAGATCAAAGTAAACGTGGGGTATTAGATTCCAATGTAATGGTAAATTTTAACCTTTTGTTTTGCCTGATACCATAACATGTATTAACCCAATTAACATAAAAAACAAAAAATTGACCTTTCATGAATTTCCACGTCAGAAGCTGTTGTCTTAAAATCATCAACCGTGACGTGGAGCAGATGTAAGAGCATGTTAAACTTATTGTTAATGAATATTTTAGGTGACCTGATTTTATATTTAACATTTTAATCAAAAATATGGTTCACGTAATCAATTCACTTATTGCATGCAAAACATATGATACGTCTGATGCACTAACACGTCACGTGTTATTACGGAATATTCTTCTGTATAATTGTACCATAAATTACAAATGCAAAAAGGTTTGATCTGTTACCTGTTATTTACTTTCATGCCAATGAATATTTAAGTCATATATCCTGTTTTAAAGACAGACAAATTCATTAGTTTATAACGTGTTTTATCTATGAACTGACACGGTAATGTAATTTACCAGCAAAGATACTTTCAAAAAGAGAAGCCGTCAAAGCTAATTTTCTAGATCGAGCAATGTTTTTTCTGCATAATGCAATTTATAGATCTCAGGTGTCTTTTGAAAAGGAACACGCATGCATATTCATCGAGTATTGCTTCAGTTGCCATTTTAAGATTTAAAGCCGGTTTTTCAATCTTATTCATACATAAGAAAATAAGACAAAGTATGGATAGACGTGATGAGATGCTTTCATTAAAAAAACATGTCTAGGAAACGGTAGCTTATAAAGAGACCGAAATTCACTTCTGAATAACTTTACACTTGCATTTCGTAATGTTTGTATTGTAAGTAACTTATATTCTTTATTGAGCAATGAATAAATATAAATCAATCAGCGATTCAGCGATATGAGTCTCCATGCTTAAGAAATTTAACATAAGAGCCCAGAGCACTTTCCGACATAAAGATTAATCTTGGAAATATGTTACGATGATATGAAATTGTTCTACGTTCATATTTGCCGTTAGAGTTTACCGTTTGCAGACGTGTAAACCATAATTATCGGTACACAAAGGGAATGCAGTGATACAAACGAAATGTATGCTACGGGTTTATACATTTTTGCTCATATCTTTATTTTTCAAGTGGCCGTAGTCATTGGATTTGATTCCTGCTTTAGATTAATTAGACATTATGTATTATTGAGCACATAATGAGACAACATTCCCACACATTTTTCATTATTTTGACAATTTTCATTTCACACAAAAATCGCTTTTGCAGATACTTTGAACATAAATGATGAATTGACACTGCATGTTGACAAATTTAATTGAAATTGTAAAGAAAGGCGCAGTAGTCGTCGGCTTAAATGATTGGTCAACTTACATTAAGAATACTGATACAATTAACTTAACAATGCTTTTTTATTGTATCAAGTCTATTTGGGATAAATGATGACTCCTTTACCAAGGTTGTTGAAAGTTTACTTTTACTTTGAAAATTGACGAAAAGGCAATCGTTTGCTGACACACTACATCTTCAAATATCTCTATCAGGCGCAACATACGAAGATGTTAACATAGACAACGTGTCAACGCCTGATAAAAGTTACTCCTTCATACGACATTGAATAATTTGACGGCATGTTTCAAACCTGGCAGGATGAAGGTATGTGTGTGAGCTTGAATTGTTCATGTTGATTGCTAACGTTATTGGAATATTCTTAAATTTATCGAAAGAGTTTTATATCATAGATCATAACATGCATCCACATGAACTTTTCGTGGAGTCATTAAGGGCACAGTTAACCCCTCTTTTTCTGAAATATTTTATGCTTTGTAACTTAGCAACCAATAAGTAAATCCTATAAAAGTATACATATCTAGATGTGAATTTTCATGTAGAAGATGATGGTTTTTGATTTGTACCTTACTTTTTAAAATATTACCAAAAATAGGCATTAAATAGGCCAAATTGACAAAACATTATTTTGGGCCAATTTTGGACCTATTTTAGGCAATATTTCAAAAAGTTAGTCATTGCCACCTCGAAAAAATTTAAATCGCCATTTTGAGAAATATCTGCATGATATGGACAGAACATGTTAGAATTGTCGATTCCTTCATTTATTAGCAAAAAACCGACAAAAAATGGACAATTAGAACTTGTATGACTTTTTTAAGTGGCCTTTTTTGCCCAAAGTCGATTTTTCGGTTCGGACATAGTTTGTGACGTCATAATTACGTAACGCCTCGACCAATTTTCATGATCTTGGTATCCATAGAAAGAAGAGACCCCAACCTATAATATAGTATCAAACAATATAACTTTGGGGGTCAAGTTCAAAATCACAGGGGCGCGGTAACCACTCATCCCCCTCAAAAAAAAAGTCTCAGGAAGACGAGGGTTAATGTATAGATTATCTATAGATGAACTTAATAACTTTTAAAGGAGCATAGTCCGATTCCCCCATCTTTTTTTCAAACTTTTTGGAGATTTTGATACTAAAATGTTGCTCATATTTTTCTCATAACCCATGTGAAATATCACGAATGAGGTATGTTACGTTTTGGAGATATATATGGAAAAGTGTCTAATTATGGTAACCATAATTAATTTGACACATAAACATATAGGGCTCTGATATACAAAATTTTTCATAAAATCAAAACAGTTTGACCAATTCAGCTGAAATTTGAAATTTAAACTTCTTTGAGTTGTCATCTTTTTTATTATGACGTTGAAAACTTAAGTTTGAAAAATCGGACCAAGCTCCTTTAAAGAAAATATATTATTTTATGGAGAGGTCAATTATTCACAACTATCAAACAAGAATTGTGTAGGAAGAAAAAATACATCTTTCTCAGACCATTGCATAAGAATTTACTCCAAATCATTAAAACAATGCAAAACTGTAAAACATTCGGAACACACTCAATATAATCTTATACAGAAGTAAGATTAAATTTGAACCTGTACATTGTCTTGTTGTGTTTGTCCATGATTTTTTTGTAATTGTTTCGTTTGATTATTATTTTTTGCTGATGACATGTATTTTCTCTTGTTTAACGGATTGATCATTCGCAGGTCTCATTGCCGTTCCTCCATAAGTATTCTCCTTGTTTTTATCTATTTTTTCTCATTAAATATGGAAATAAAGAATCTTAAACCTACACTATAGATAAAATGATTTTCCAATTGATTAGTCAATGCCAAATCTAAAGAGTATTCTTAAATATGTCAATGAATAGTTTCCATTTCAAAGACAAACACAATAGACTGCGGCTGTTTTATGAATTCAACAAAGACATAAATATTACCTTCCATTTCCCTTTTTGCGTTTGTTTTCTTTTCTTTTTCGAAAATTGTTAACTAAATATGGAAAAAATGAATAAAAGAATGAGCTGCTTAACATCGATAAGGCGTCACGTCATTATATGTCCTCAATGCATTGGTCACTATATAATCAAACTACAACAGTTTTGATATTTCTTATCTATTTTTATCCAACAGTCTCTTGTTCGATTGTATTCTCAATTAAGTATAAACACAACATTATACCGAACACTACATTCAATAATTCATCCTGCTTAATTCGGTGACCTTTATAAAACATCGCTAAATTATATTGATATAAACTATATGGTTTGAAA
This sequence comes from Ophiothrix spiculata, assembly GCA_000969725.1. Classification (NCBI taxonomy): domain Eukaryota; kingdom Metazoa; phylum Echinodermata; class Ophiuroidea; order Amphilepidida; family Ophiotrichidae; genus Ophiothrix; species Ophiothrix spiculata. The sequence continues at coordinate 23,139 of JXSR01S050269.1, forward strand.
CTTTCAAAGGTCAATAAGGATCTTAACAATACATTTTTTTGTTCAAATTTTATGTATCGTTAACAAGGTGAATTAATTTTTTAAATAAGAATATGAACAAAATATATAACGGAAATCTCAACCCACGGATTACTCTTAAGACCATTATGTTATTTTAATCTTTTCGGGGTTTTTTTTCTTCAAAAAAATATAACAATAGAAACCGCCTACACTGAGTGGACCGCATCCTGCATTAAATAGAAAACGCATAATTAACACGATTGAGAAATTTCAGCCTCGTTGAAAAAATGTAATTCGGTCAGTTTTTTTGACACAATTTGTAAACATGTCAAACATGTATAAAGAGAGTAATATCATCCTTCTTAAAGTAGACAGTTCAGTGACGTCACGCATTTCTTTTATATTTGATAGTTTTCGTTTTGCTTTGGATATGTTTATTGTGCATATCTTCTTATGCTGACCCTGAGCATGTTGTCACAAATATCCACTAAGAACGTAATAATACTCTTTACCATTTTGAAACTTTTATAGATTATTTTTGAATAAGCGCTACCCATAATGTCAAACGAAATGGCATATTATGATGTTATTGAACTCAAGTTCATTTATTCATCACGACATACTCATGTCGTTTAATTAATGCTTGTTTTATCATTAAATCAATTCTGATCGTTGCGATGAACCTTGGTAATGGATTCATCATAAGTCATGGTACTACCTGATTGTTTAATATAATAGAGTACACAAGAAAAAAGGTGGCGTGATAAGTACTCCCTTAATCAAGGGAATCTTTTTTTGATGGAAACACAAAACAAGTTACCAATAAAAAAACAAAAACATGATGGCTTAAAGGGACTGACCTAGACAAATCCCACTACATTTTGTCTTTGTATCTTTACGTGTATGATGAGTATATTTATAATAATATACCCCAGTAGTTTCCCTAAATTTGTACAATATTGGGAAAATGCAGCTGTTTGTCTTCCCCCAAAAGTAACATTAAAAATATACGAAGTGACAATCACAATTTGAGCCCACCCGCATACAAACTTTAACGGCTTAATTTGCTCCCATGCTAGAGAGTACCCTCTTAATTAAAATTGTCCTTTAAGCGGGAATTAAATACAAAGACAAGTGCCTGGATAATCAGATCACCACTCAAACAAACGTTTCGACGAAAAAATATGTTCTGATAATTCAGTCAATACAATTATGTTTATAATTACTTTATAATAATTACAGTCATCATACTTTTTCTTTACATTTCGATATGTTCAACTGTGAAATCAGTTTCTGAACCCTACCAAGTCAATTATAAGAAAATTAAGTTCCCAGAAAAACAACACTGAAGTGGAAGTTATATATGACGTGAACAACTTAACACTCAACGGACTTTTACAGTGCATTTTTCGTACATTACGAAGATTATTAAAGATAATTGAATTGAAAGCTACAAATAAATGCCAAGCAATTGTTATAAGACATTAAGAGCAAAGCTTATTTATTTGCTTTCAAAAAGTTTCAACAATATTTCTTGTATCGCTGTAATAACTTTACATACAGTTGTTTTAACTATGTGTTTCAACGCAATTTACATAAAAACGAAAATTTTAATGTTTCATGATTGTCCACTTCAGAAGCTGCTGTCTTAAAATCATCAGTCTTTACGTTGAGCAGATGTTAGAGCATGTTACATGAATATTTTAGTTGACCTCAGGCGCGTAGCCACCGCCCGGACAGGTCGGACAATGTCCGACCAATATTTTGCAAAAAAACCCAAAAAAACCCCCCACAGTATTGAAATGTTTTTATATATATCTAAATCAAATTATGATAAATATTTCTTGAAATCGAAACATAATTTTTTGCAACATCACATCCCCATATTTCAGGGTATTCCTTCTGTATAAATTTTATGCAATATCTTACACAAAGTGGTACGTCTTCCTCATCGTTACCAACTGCTCTATCCCGGTACTCTATAAACCGACATTAGGTGAGCTGCGGAAGAGAGCTGTATAAACTATTGACAAATACCAGTGCTTGCTATCTTTATCGTAGGCGCGCGAGCTATATAGTATTTACTTCTGAGATGTCAACATGGTCAATGGGGAAATTTCGGATTTTAAAGGAAGCCTGAAAATATTACCAACTTCAGTGACATGTATCGGCAAAATGAAGGTGTACAATCTCCTCATTTAGCTTTTTGTGGGGACGTTTAGCTATTGAACTACAATGGAAAATGTTGGGAAAACTATGCACCAAATGGTGTGAACAAAGTTTGAAATTCCAAAATTTTCTGACTATAATACTGAGGGGGCACATCCCCCTCAGACACCCCCTTAAGATGTTTGATTCCCTTGTTCAATACAAGTCGTCGGCCTACATGTGATGGTGAAAGTGCTAACTTCAGGCATCTGCTAGCAAAAACTATGCACCAAATTACATGAATAGTGTTTCCAAATTACAACATTTTCTAACTAATGAGGGGAACAACCCCCTCACAGACCCCTTTCGTATGTTTTGTTCCCTGTTCAATTCAATTTGATAGGGGAAAAGTGCTAAATTGAGGCATCAGCTAGCAAAAAACTATGCACCAAATTGCGATAATAGTGTTCCAAAATTACAAAAGGGGCCACACAATTATTGAGGGGCCACACAACCCTCAGACACCACTTTATATATATATATATATGTTTGGTTCCCTTGCTCAATACAAGTCCTTTGCCTACATAAGTGCTAACTTCAGGCATCAGCTAGCAAAAACTATGCACCAAATTATGTGAATAGTGTTTCCAAATACCAATTTTTTTCTAATGAGGGGACATGATACCCCTCAGACATCCCCTTTGCATATGCGGTTGGATAAATGAGCGATAACTCTATTTTCGTCGTCAGCAAAATACTTGGGCATGTCGGCAAAAAATAACTCCACACACCCCTGAAGACAAAGGCCTGGGAACACCCCTGTTTAAAGTGTTTGT
>JXSR01S050269.1:37159-58537 GCA_000969725.1 Ophiothrix spiculata
GCAACGTCTACATATCGGTGAATCGTTTTCAATCTAATTGCGTTCATCAGCCAATTGTCCTTTATCATGTTTGTACCATCTGTTCAAATTACTTTAAACACATACTTAAGACAAACCAGAATCCACTCTGTTCTACTTTACTGTTAAATGACATATCTACCTTACCTAATAAAGATTAATCATTAGCGTTTAAACATGTTAAAGGGACTAGCCTAGATTCCACTTAGAATAAGACACTTAAGGGAATGCTCTAAATAAAGCTTAAAAGTGTAGTAATATCCAAAAAAGAACAAACATTTACACAGAAATGGCTCAATTGAGAGATAACTAATTTGCAATATATCATATTTTGATAGTGGTGTGACTTTCTTGTGTTTTCTGAATCCTAAATTTGTACCTTAGATCTGTATTTACCATATAAAAAATCAAACAAAGCTCTTAGCGATAATTTAATACATATTAAAAAAGAAACAATTTTATCAAAAATAATTTTGTTTACCCATCACATGTGGAAACAAAATCTTTTTAAATTTTGAAACCAGAAACACTGTTTTCACATTCGCCGGCGAAAAAAATCAAAGCAGGTAAAGTATTGTAATTTTCTCTAATATTCCTCAAAATCATGGAAAACTACTTGTAGCTTATATTACTATAAACATGTTCTACCGATGCATGTAAAAAATACATTATGTAGGTAAAAAATTAGTGGGAAGAATCTAGGCAAGTCCCATTAAGATAAGTGTAAGTATTCTATAAGCCAAATGAAAATTTGTACTTGGATAAATCTAAGATATATACGAATAACCACCTGTCGCTTTGGGGAAAAATATAATGCGCAGTAGTTCAAATGCTGTTAAATCCAGAAATCTATTTTACTTTAATTAAAGTGTCAATTTACTATTATATAAAAATCAATTAAAAAAAATAAGATATGCATACTCTTCTCTTACTTTGTATCCTTAATGTTATTTTGTATCCGTTATGTTATTTTATTACTATATACTTGTATTTTTTGTAAAATAAATTAAAATTAAACCAGCCTTTCTAACCTTTATTTAGGATTAGAAAAAAGTTCAATTATTGTAGAAAGCGTTGGTGGAGAACCTTTTTTTTTTTTTTTTGAAATCAGGAAAATTGTTGTCGATACACACCAAAGGCAAATAAACCAATTTAGGCAAGATTCGACTCTAAAATGACATAATGTATATTGCCTAAATCTTACAAACTGACATACATACTGTCTTCCTATGCATAGAATCCTTTTCATGCTTCATGCTTCTTTGATACTATCTTCATATATCTCTATGTTTATACCAGTTATACATGAGGAAACGTTTAAATGTGTATCAACTGATGAGTTTGGCGTATTTCTTCAATAAGGTACTAAAACGGTATCAGGATGAGATTAAACTTAACTATTGTCCTTAAAAAACGGAGATGTTATAAGGGATTCAAAATATTTAAGGACAAAAAGAGATTCAAAATAGCTATAACTTAACTGGACTTTAGCAATCAACCTATGATATATATAATAGAGCTACACTGAACAATATTTCCCGTAAATTTTACGTGAAAAACCTGGCAATTCTATAGAGAACATTTTACCGTAACTTTATCAGGTTAACAATTAAAGTCAGTAAAATGTCTGCATTAAAAAGTCTTTCTTTAATAATATGCTCTATGCAGAAAACGGGGTGAGGATGTTGATAAAAAATATTAGCTGGTAACCGTATTTTCCGTCAAAATGTAATAAAAGCTTGGAGCAAGTGTTTCAAAACTCTAAACCGCCAAACCATCCCACCAAAGTATTTACCAACACTTCATAAATGAAATTAAAGTATCAAATATGAATAAGTTATTAATGAACTTCCTGTTGTATATTGTGTTTATGATATTATTGAAATGCAGTTTTAGAGTCTTTATACGCTAATGTAGTAATATATCGTTCGAATTTCATTTGTACTTAGTTCTCGTGATTCAAATTCTGCAAATTATCATAATATTACTATGTGTCCATAATATGGTTAATTAAAAATCAGTGCATCATTTACACTAGTTCGATTAATAGAATCCTTGTTTTTTCGGGTGACACAAACCAACATGAAGGATATAACTACCAAGTCCAATGATCTAGAACGCCACTTTACTACCTACCCCGTTTCGGGAGGGGCAATCAGTCTGCTTTGTAGAACTCTGGCTTTTTAACAAGTGGTATGATGTGATAGTGGATTTATATTGTGGATAGTAACATGGAAAAAATCAAGGTCCTAGGATCGGACTATATTTACACTACAACGCGTTCAAATAATCCTTTCAAGCATTCCCTGATTAGCTCAGTTAGTACAACTTGGTATAGTGACTGATTCCCACGCACAGGATTGCGGTTTGATTCCCAACCAAAATAGGGCATAAGTAGAAAAGCTTAATACTAGTGAACAGTCAGGTAATAAGCTAGAGAAAATTAAAAAATATCTTTAAGCAGAAATCTTGCAATAAATATTTAATCCATTTAAGGTTCATACATTTGATTTAGACCTAGATTTGATACCGCTTCCATATTGTCTCAGCAACCTATTATTAGTATAGTTTATATTTAGTATAAGCATAAATTTTATAATACAAATATTAAAATGTACTAAGAAAATAGGAACAAATTATTGCAATATATGACATTCAATATGATTTTGATCACTTTTGCAGCCTAATAAATTATATAAAATATTTTTATATCAACCTCTGTTTTTATTTTAGCTATAGTTTGTATCAATCGTAACAATTAAATAGTTATGGTTTCGGAAACGTATGATGAACATAATTCGGGGCACTCCCATATGTGGCTGTCAATTCATGCTCCATATTCAAAATATTGAATAGGTTTACTTTTCCCCGGGTTTCATTTTTCTTGAGTTTGTAAAAACACTTTCTATATTGTAGATATAGAGTTAAAGCCTACATAACCATCCTGTAATTTCGCCTATCCCTTCAAAACCATTTGTATAATTTATCCTGTATATCTATAAGATTATATCACCCCCTTTATTTTTCAATTTATGTTGTTTCCCAAATATCGAGTTCATTTGGTAAAGCATTCCCATTTTATTTAATCAAATCCACCATACCCTAGTTATACAATATTAATCCCCACCAGGTACATTGCCATTTAAACTTTATACCTTAAATCCCTATGGAATAAACTATACATGTTTAATGGCACCATTTTGAATTGTGAAGCATGTTTTGTCGTCCTAGCAATTGTTTTCCTTTTCTTGAAAAGTGTAACATGGACAAGGACGTATTCGGTTTTGCAAATCAATGCTATATTTTTCACACAAACCCGATGAATCTATAACCTATGTTAGACATGATAATGTAATTTGGTGGAACCGTTAAGGTTTGTTTTTGTTTTCTGCGTCATGAGATTTGAGAAGGTGAAGGTGTACTAAAAGAAGGTGTACTAAAAGAAAACAGACCCGCCTTGACATAAAGTCTTAGACAAGGAAACATCTCGTAACGATTGCGTTCATAGAATATTCATCAAGTTATTTTACGGTTGCTATTTTATAATTCTATTTATTTTAAGAACATAAATCGGATAAATTGATAGACATAAAGGTGATAAGTAGTTTTCTTCTGATAACATGCCGAGATTACCGTAGCCTATGGAAAGACCCTTATCAAATTGAAATTAATGTTTGAATATTTCTTACGGTGGTTGCTATTCTTTATATTACAATTAATTTAACTGAACGACTTAAGCGATTCAAAGATATAATTTCCATACTAAGGAAATTAAACATAAGAGCCTGCAGCACTTTAAGACATATACATAAATCTTGGGAATATAATAAGTTAATATTGAATTGAATTATATTCGTGTTCCAAATTCATATTTGCAATAAGAATTCACTATTTGCAGACTAGTAAACCACCTATTTATCGGTGTACAATGCTAACTGTAGAGACTCGTGCATACAATTGAAATAACCCAGATTATATATAAATGCAATGGATAACAGGTAGTATTTTGTAATTATACATAGTTTGTAAGGCACTGATATGAATTATCACAGCGGGGATAAACATGTTCTAATAAAAAGAAAAAGTAGTAACACCTGTTAGCTGTCGATAGTTACCAAAATTCCTCGCAATAATTTTTAATCAGATATTAAATTCAGTGCTTATAGCCAGAAGGTCAAAATAATGCAATGAGCCAAACAGTGTATATAATTATTAAATTAAAAAACAACAACATAGAAATGTATAATTGTATGATAATTTCTTAATGCATCCTTAAAACGTGCTAGGTTTAATGTACTAAAACTAAAATTAATTAAAACTATGCATTTCAGTAAGAAGAAAATTAATGCTTCATATCGTTCTGAGTGTTGGAAGTTTGAAGGTGAATTAAAGTTTGATAAGGAGGAAATGAGAAATATATATTTATTGACTCAGTTTTGTTGATAGTGGTGCCATTTTTTGATATATGTAATATTGGTGTGATCACCGATCATTAGAGATACACAAACAAATAATAATGAGAACATGTTCTAACTTTGTTCTAAATGTCCCGTATTCTTAATGTTCTGGATACGGAAATAATACTTTCCCGCCAATTTATGTTTGACATGTTTGTGCAAGTGAGTTGTTTTCTGGTTGAGGACTTGTCACGGGAACTATATATATATAACACCTTTGACTGACTATTAAGTGTACATGATAGAGGTGTCATCAAATGTTATTGAGGCGTCAAAACTATGCATTAAGCAGACTGTTGTTAGCTAACTGGTAACAATCATTTGCTGGATCACTATAAAATTCAACCGACGGCGGTTCTGGGTGGTTGTTTAGAACGATAACAACTTGCCAGCTTCTTCAGTTTTGGTTTTTGGGAAAACCCTAACTAAGTCATACATGGAAGTAATTCATATCTCAAAATCATTTCATTAAAGATCACTATAATGACCTGTAAAATCTTCACGATTTTATATCAAATTAATTTAAGTCGTCTTAATGTTTGGTCCTTTATTTTGAAACAACTGATACAAAGCTTGTTACAACAACCTGCAAATGGTTTAAACCATGTAATATGACTACTTATGGTGACTAGAACTTTAACACAACATAAATAACTATTAAAATAGTCTCTGGTTCTAACCCTGTTTTTTTTAAATCTTCTAAACCAAGAATCAAAGAGAGGAGATTCTGGGAATAACTTCTTAATTGACTAGTTGTCGTATAGGGAAGATGGAAATATAATTTGATTAAATCTAAAATCAGAGATGCTTAAATTGATTCTCTCAAGACACTTTCTCAATTAAACAAGTTTACCAGCTAAGTGATTTTTTTTCTAGATTGAATAGCTAATGAATCTCAAGTGTCTTTTTAAAACAACTTCTTTGGTATATAGTCTTAAGAAAGACTAACACGCTTTTAAGGTTGTTTCCATGCATATTCATAATTCTAATGTCTTGTTTGCGATTTTGAAATTTAAAGTAATTTATGTAATTTCATTCATATTTCAAGAAAATTAAACAAACATTTACTTGCCCTTCGAAATAATGCCGAGGTTACCGTAGCCCACAGACAAACATCACACAATTTAAATTTAAATTCAGTATGGAAAAAAATATTCTTGTATTTCTTTATATGTACATAAAAATTATCTAATATGCTTTATAGTATAATAAATTCAGTATAACCTCTTTAAGAATTCAGATATATGTTTTTCCATTCTAAGGAAATTAAACATATGAGCCTGCAGCTCTTTACGAAATATAGATAAACCAGTAAACCAGGGGAATTTATACGATTATTGAATTGATTAAGTGCATTTTTTGAGATCCCACTTGCTGTAAGGTTTCACTGTTAGGAGACATGTAAACCTCTTAATATTAGGACAAAAAAAGAGTCAGTGCAGTGATACAATCGACATGTATGCTACGGATTGAAAATACATATTTTACTTATGTATGTATTGTAATTCATTGATTAAGTGCCGACAGTCACAGCTTACTTAGCGGTAAATGGATTAAGATTAAGAGCTAGTACTGATAACCAGAAGATATAAAGAGAGCTGTTGTTGAAATCTAAAATAATCAAAGAGAGGAGATTCTGGGAATAACTTCCTAATTGACTAGTTGTCCTATAGGGAAGATGGAAATATAATTTGATTAAATCTAAAATCAGAGATGCTTAAATTGATTCTCTCAAGACACTTTCTCAATTAAACAAGTTTACCAGCTAAGTGATTTTTTTTTCTAGATTGAATAGCTAATGAATCTCAAGTGTCTTTTTAAAACAACTTCTTTGGTAAATAGTCTTAAGAAAGACTAACACGCTTTTAAGGTTGTTTCCATGCATATTCATAATTCTAATGTCTTGTTTGCGATTTTGAAATTTAAAGTAATTTATGTAATTTCATTCATATTTCAAGAAAATTAAACAAACATTTACTTGCCCTTCGAAATAATGCCGAGGTTACCGTAGCCCACAGACAAACATCACACAATTTAAATTTAAATTCAGTATGAAAAAAAATATTCTTGTATTTCTTTATATGTACATAAACATTATCTAATATGCTTTATAGTATAATAAATTCAGTATAACCTCTTTAAGAATTCAGATATATGTTTTTCCATTCTAAGGAAATTAAACATATGAGCCTGCAGCTCTTTACGAAATATAGTACGATTATTGAATTGATTAAGTGCATTTTTTGAGATCCCACTTGCTGTAAGGTTTCACTGTTAGGAGACATGTAAACCTCTTAATATTAGGACACAAAAAGAGTCAGTGCAGTGATACAATCGACATGTATGCTACGGATTGGAAATACATATTTTACTTGTATGTATTGTAATTCATTGATTAAGTGCCGACAGTCACAGCTTACTTAGCGGTAAATGGATTAAGATTAAGAGCTAGTACTGATAACCAGAAAATATTAAGAGAGCTGTTGTTGAAATTTAAAGGAATTCATAGATTATATCAGACCCACTTGCAATAAAGGTATTGTTGGAAATCAGATGATTCCTCTTTTATAAGATAAAACATTACATAAAAAGTTTTATAAGGCAATGCGTCTTACATTAGTATTTTGCAGGTGCGATATTATTTTCCTCATCATGAGGTTATGGAAAATTCAAATAGAATTAATATTTCAATTATAAAAATAAAGCCAAAAAAACCCCACCCAAACTTTTTCTGAGGTTCCTTAAGGTCAAAACCCAAAGCGCTATGCGGTTTTTTTTAATTTATCAACCGTTACACTGAAACAGTTACATTCCGAACAATCTATATCATATAAACCGTGTTTGCTTTATTTTTGCACATAGTGTTATGTTTCCTCTAAAATCGAATTCTTCTGGTAAAGCATTCCCATTTTATTTAATTACATCCTCCAAACTCCCACTAAACAATATTAATCCGCACTAAATCCATTACAATTAAAACCTTCTACCTTAAATCCCGTACATGTTTATTGTTATAACCCTGTGATATTCTAGATAGTTAAATATCATACAAGGTATAAACAACCGCCTTGGTTTTACTTATCAAATTATTCAGAAAATATAATCATTTAATTTCGCGTTGACTTTATTGTTTTTACTTTTTTAAATATTTCATATTGGTCACAATAATAAAAAAGACAAAGACAATCAGAAAGCAATATACTGTTATAAAGAGTGTATGCTTTTACCATACAGGAGACTTGACCTTGGGTCAGAAAAAGCTCTACTAAATATGTTGGATTTGTTACATATTAACTACAAAAAATATTAAAAACAAGTAGTTTTGCTACAACCGCTTTTCCTATTGAGGAAAGATAAGTATCATATGAAAGGTGGCGGCGTAGTGTTGTGGTTAGCAATCTCGCCTTGCACGCATTGGGCCCGGGTTCGATTCCCGGTGAGGGTTGCCTTGCCGGAATGGAATCTCGGAATCTTTGCTAAGATGTTTGTCTGACTTGGTGGGAGCATTTGGTCAGATATTCGATCTTCTCCGCCCCTTACATGAAGTATTTAGAGTTGGGTGAATATTTCATGAGAGATTGTCGTCCTTCGGAGGGGACGTAAAGCCGTCGGTCCAATGTACAGAAGAGTCATACCTGTACATGTAATCGCAGTCAGTATCGTAAAGAGTAGGGTATTCTACCCCTGATTGTTCCCAACCCCGTTCTGGTCATTGTAGGGGAACCCCTTGTAGAGTGTTTATCACTGTTAGGTATACCCGTGAGGATCACTCCTCTAAACGGTAATAAAATAAAAATAAACAAAATAAAATAAAAGGTCTATATCACTCTATTTATATACGAGAAGGGAATTTTGTACGCCTTTGTTTCATATCATTTTACGTTTGAATTTGGTTCAGACAATAATTTGGTTAAGATAATAGATACCTATGTCAGAAACGTATTTTTTCAAACTTCAATAAGATCGTACGAATGTCCGTTTGGTGTAATTTTATCCCATGTCCAACCTAATGTAAACTTATAATTTACATGCCCTGAGCTAAGTTGCTTTAATATAACATATTATAGGGTAGGGTCTCTTCTTTCCATTGATACCAAAATCATAAAAATCCGATAAGCTGACGTAATTATGACGTCATAAATAACCTCAGCTTCGAAAATTATGTCGAAATCTGATTTAGGGCAAAAATGGTCACCAACTTGAAATTTTGCTATTTCCTATAGCAGATTTTAATAGGACTTTTGTTAATAAATAAAGAAAATTTAAACATGTCTTGTAAGTCATATATTGCAGATGATTATTCAACATTTACACAGAGTTTAAACAGTTAAACAAATTAATGTTACCCATGAAAACTTGAATATGCTTATTGCAGTATTCTTCAACTTGCGCGCCACAATTTGATTGAAAGGTTCGATATAAACAACTCATTCTGGAATGTAGGTATCCATAATTTTATAATAGATATACTGGTAGAAAGTTCAATTAAATACCAAATTTGTTTTAATACAAATTTTGAATAAATGTGTTTCTGACATAGGTGTCTAATTTTGTTGATAATTCAAAATATAAGTATGCTGTCAATTTAGAATTTAACTAGTATCTAAAAGAGGGTTGTGATATAATTTGTGCAAAGGTTCGTTTCTCCAACTACTATAGTTTTTGCGCAGGATCATTTTTCTACATGTAACCATTTTTTGGGACACCTGGTATTTTGCTATTTATGGAAATACATTTTGATTTGTTGTAGTTTTATTTGTATATTTTCGTTGTTTATATGTTCCTATGAACCAGAAGGAGGAAAGTTTCCGAAAGCTTGTACAGTCCATGTACTGGTCATAGGCGGCGGAAGCCGTCTATGCCCCCTCCCTAAAATTTCTCAAAAAAAGAAAGAAACGGAAGAAAATATAAATTTTCATTTTATTTCGTTTTGATAATTTAAATGTGAAAAAATAAAAACAATCCTCATTTCAGATGTTATGTAATATTTTGTTTGTGCATAAATTACACCTTCAATTTTTTTTTTTCATTATATTCCCTAACAAGAAATTTGTTGAGAACTCTGGTAATGTCGTAGGCAGGAAAAGAGTTATGACCGCTAAATAACCACAAAATCATGATTTTTTATGGTTTTTTTTATAATCTAAACACAAAGAAATTTACCACCAAATTTATTACTTTTTCGAAGGACATCCTTCAATCAAATTATATTTGTTTTATTTTGATACAACATTGTCTAACAAAATCTCATTGTGTAAAGTTGGTTGGTAAACATGCATATGCGTTTTATTTTTCACCCTGTATAAATTTTACTCACCCTATTTAATTACGTCTTTGTAGTAAAAATATAAATCGATGAAAAGTAAGCTTTTCATCAATATATAATTGTGTTGGTCTGAACTTAACCTATTAAAAGTCACAACGCGTTTAATTCAAAGTGGCATACATTTGCAGATGTTTTAATGTGGACCAATTTGAGATTATGTCCAATTATAATCAGCTACCAGCAAATACAAACCAAGCAAATTTTATGGTGGTGTGCTAGTGTCTCATTGTGTGACACGCTTACAGTCAGTCAGTCAGGAGAACTTAACGGAGTCTACAACGGTAGCGATGTCCGTCTTAGTTTTTATGTTGTACCATTTTTCTTATTTGTTCCCAAATAAGGAAAATATTCACCACTGACAAGAGCAACATCATCAAATGCATAGGCAGTGTACATAGGAAGAATAAAGTACTTGTGATGTATCAATACGTCAAGCGTTACTATGGCTCATCTCCTGTATAATTGTACCATGAATAACACATTCACTTACTGTATAATTGTATCATGAATAACAAATGTAAAATGTAAGCACTGTACATGCGTTTTATTTATGTAGATGACTATTAATCCTTTTTCTTTCTTAAGACAGACAATGCAATTACCTTATTAATTGTTTCCTCTATAAACAAATCTATGAAATTAGTTTGTTAAAACAAAGTTTCTTGACAAATTAATCTCTTAGTTATGGTTTTGAAACAAACCCTATCTATTTGCCGATGATAGAGATGATATGGTTAATTTAATTGAAATCATTGAAGGTTTTTTTACATGAAGTAATGTTTCCTGCATAATGCATTTATGACTCTAAGGGGTCTTCAAAAACATAGAAGATCCGCTTTGACATGGACTCTTAGGCAAGATAAATAACGACAAACGACTGCTTCTACGCAATATTCATTTAAAGTTATTTCATTGTTGTTATTTTAAATTTTGAAGTAGTAAAGTCTATTCATACGTAAAGGAATTAACACGCACACATTTATAGACATAAAGGTGATAAAGTAGTTTTATTCTGAAATTATTCCGAAGTTACCGTAACCTATGAATAGACCATTATCAAATTGAAATTCATGGCTGAATAAAACTACATTTTATATTTCTCGATGTAAATGTGGTAAGTGAATGATATCCTTTATAGTGCACTGAATATAATAGAACCACTTTAGCGATTCAAATATATGATTTCCATGCTAAGGAAATTAAACATAACAGCCTGCAGCACTTTAAGACACACACATAAAACATAGAAATATTATAAGATAATGTAAAATTGAATTAAGTGCGTGTTCTAAATTCATATTTGCAATAAGAATCACTATTTGCAGACGCGTATACTGCCTAATAACTGTTGCACAATATAAATATTACCTAGTGCAGATGGGACTCGATCGTACAATCGACACAAACGAGATATCGGTTTAAAATGCATTTTGTAACTATATGCAATAATAATACTTTTTTCATTTCGATTTAGAAGAAAGAAAACGCTACATATCGAGTATTGGAAGTTTGAATGTAGAACGTAAAGTAGGAAAGGAGAAATAGTCGAGCTAGTTTTGTTGTCATTGGTGTCATTATTGTTTGTTATTTTGCTGCTATCGCGGTTATCGTAGTAAAGCTGCAAATGGATACACACTTTTGAAAATTGTCTAACTACACCTAATGTTGCGTATTTGACGCAGTATTCTAACATGTAAGAGAGGCAATAATTTTACCAACGTGACAATATGAAGATGTAATTCATAAATACAAATCTGATGGTTTTATTCCAAATGTATTCAATAATTCTTTCTACTTAATGTTGTGCCCTTTATTTCAAAATAGTTAATTGTGTTGATACAAAACGTGTAATAATATCCTCTAAGTAGGTTTAAATTATTTAGTAGGATAATGAGCTTCTTATTTCCAAAGAGAATAAAAAACATTTATTTGCTGTTATGTGTCTGTAAAAATTAAGTATTCCTTAATTGGTTTAATTGGTTATTAACATAGATTAGACTATTATACTAAAGCATGGCATGTTGGGATTTTAGAACTTTTCTAGCAAAATGTTTAACTATTACCTGTCCCCCCATCTCCAACAAAAATCTTTAGGTCGGTTTTACTTTATGACGCCATAAAGACGTAAGTCCTTGTCAGTTAATTGTCTTAATTTTGGTATATATCGATAAAAGACAGACTCTTAAGCTTCTGTGTAAGTCAATATTTTCGCGATTTGATGTTAACTCGCGAAATTCGCGAAAATAAAACATTTTACAATATATACTACCAATTTATGGACTTGGAAATAAGCATTGTTGATACCCCCACGGGCCCGCACCCTTTGCACTCTTCATTACAAAATGAATTGGATAGACAGGATTAAATATACGATATACACTTTTACCTATCCAGGGGTCAAGGACGTTAGGGAGTTCTGCTGTAATAATGTTCCATTAACGAATAAGATTCAGAGTCAGGTGGCCTTGTTCACACAACAGAAACTTGATTGGGTACCTGCTATTGAACATGTATATACAAATGTCAACATAATTAGCTGCTCAATAGAAGTGTGTCGTACTTTGTTAAAAATTGTGAAATGTATCGACACTTCAGAATTACCCTTTCATAAGACATACGTTTGTGATAAATGGACTGATGAATTTTGAAAATAAAATCAGATTACCGATATGTAGCACACTTTTAACTGTAAACCTAAAATATATACATAATATGAACATCAGTCTGGGTATTTGTATGGACCATATTGTATATTAAACCTTACAATTTTTTAAAAGTAATAGTTGCAGTTTTTTTAAATAAATGAGATGGATATCATTACTTGTAATATCTCAATATTGGAGTGAAAGAAAAACCTCACTTTTTGTTTGTAGAGTGCCAGTGTATAGCACGTAATGTTTTGCTTCAAAACATGATATTTACCACAAAACCAACAGATATGATTGGCTAAACATATGTGACCCGTCATATCGAAAGGTACCTTAAAGTCGGCAAAATCAAAAGTGATTTTTTGGAAAACTATAGTTCTGAGAAAATCGAGTTCAAACTTTTTGGAATTAATAAATCTTGAATGGAGAGAGGATTTTTAGCTTGGTTTTTATACATTTTTCTTATGTTTTGGATGTTGAAACCTGATTAATATGATAGAATACACTTTAATGATAACCTTTCTGATGAAATTAGAAATTCGACCTTGGACGTGATTTTTGACTATGCTTAGCTTCAAACGCCCGTATCTCGTAATGTACTATGCCGGTATTAAGGTACCTTTCGATATGACGATCCACATATGTTTAAGTGGTGCATTCGTCTTAAATCAGAATTGAAAATTATTTGCAACAAACTGCCACATTGTCACGATAAAGCGAAACAGAAACTGAAAAAAAAGTGTCACACACTGAAAACCTAATCTGGTCAGTGTGACTAACTTTAAGCTAGTCCAGATGGTACGCATCTAGACTAGCTTTAAGTTAGTCAGTATTGCTGGACTAACAAGGATGACGAACTTAGTCTAGTCCAGCATGCTGGACTAGTCTCATTGTACTTGCTTGACTAGTTTTAACTTAGTCTGTTGACCAGCTTGACGTTAGTCCAGCAAGCTGGACTAGATAAGGCTAGTCGCTTGACTAGTTATTGACTAGTTTTAAGTTAGTCCAGATGGTACACATCTTGACTAACATAACATTAGGAATGTAACACTAGTCCAGCTGCCTTGCATAGCTTACTCAAACTAGCCGATCCCAAATAACTAACCTCAAGCTAGTCCAGCCAACTAGACAAACCTAGTGCAATATATATGCATGCTATGTAGTTGCAGAGCCACAGGATACAGTCTTTGATATAGCTAATCCGTCAATAATGTAGAGAGAGGTTTAAGAGTGACATATGAGTACCACCAAAATAGTCAGTCAGCTGCATATAAACAAATGATACAATTCACGATACATCTGTAGTACATGATGGTGACATTTATGAGGTCAAACGACGGCACGGTGTTTCACATGCCTGTGCTGTCCACCATGTTGTCCTCAAAGACTCCGCCTGACTAGGCTCAGTCTGACTAACATAAGCTATTCAAGGTCTTTTGTACCATCAAGGTAGTCAAGCTCTCAGTCTGGCAAACTCGTCAAGCAAAATTTCGTACATTAGTCAAGCGTGCTTGACTAGTGACTAGTTTGAAATTCGGCTTGACCAACGTCAAACTAGTCAGGCAAGCTGGACTAACCTGCCTGACTAGTTTAAAATTAGTCAAGCAGCTGCTTGACTAGTTTTTGTTTTCAGTGCATACTGGCTCTCAAGTTTATTTCTTTTCTTTTTTTAATAATACAGGTATGCCTTTTCTCCGGTATCTTACCAATTTGACTTTTGAACTAATATTATACATTAGTCGCTTTATAAAGACCATAACCCAAAAAATCAGAAAATTGATGAAGTAGTTAATTATAATTTATTATTTCCCCGTTAAAATAAGGAGAGCTCAGTCCATCAAATAACAATTTTCAGCAAAATTATGAAATAAATGCCCATACATAACCAGATTACGATATCTCTTTCAAGTACAAAATTGAAGAAAAAGAATTCAAATCTGTTTTAGTGTTATTTGCTATCAAAAAACTTCAAGATATAACTTGATTGGAATTTCATTATTTTACTTGCAGGTGCGAGACGATTGAAGTGTCAAAATTAATCTGCGTTTCTGATTGCATATCACGAGAATAAGATTACTATCATTTTATTGTACTTGCCGAGAACATTAGACTAAAATGGTTAACAATGCTGACAATGTGGATGAATCAACTTTTCAAACGTCTCAGTAGATCCTGTTAAAACCTAGTCAAATGTGGGTCTTTTTAATATTCATATGTTCTGATGTTGAAAAAATAATAATTAAGAAAAAAGTGGTTTTTTTCTTCTGACTTGCCTTCAGATTATTTTGTTTACTTTAATGTTAAACCAATACGACAAACAAATGCTGCAAAGGTGTGTCGGATCGTATCAATTGCCTTTAACCCTCGTCAACCTAAGGGGGGAGGGTCCCTAACAGATCATCGCCGATTGTTCAAAAACGCAAAACAAAAAGACCCCAGGCATCTAAGTAGTTGTTTTTACATACTATGCGGTAATTTTGATGAAAACAGTCGGGGTAGGGTAAGCCGTCAAAGTCCGTGGGTATGGGGTACATAAAAGTCGCCATTTTGAAAAGTATCTGCATGCTAACAAGCTTAAACGTACAGAACATGTTAGAACTACCATTTCCTTTATTCATTAACAAAACCCCCGATGAAAAGCCGATATTTAAATCTTTTGTAGCGAATTTTTAAATTTCTTTCAAATTTCGCCGAAAATCAGTCATTTATGACGTCATATTTACGTAACGCCTTGAGCGATTTTCATGATGTTGGTAGTAATAGAAAGAAGAGACCCTACCCTATACTATGTTATAAAACAAATACGCTTTTGGCGCGGTAATTTCATTTTCACAGGGGGGGGGGTAACCACCCCCCTTAGGTAACGACGTAGTAGAAAATACCTTAGGTGGACGAGGGTTAACATTTAAATGCTGAGATTTATGCTGATTTTTATTTTAAAGGTGCCATGATTTATTTAAACATATTTAAATCTGAATAATTTTGTGGTCAACATAAAAGACGCTGTTATTATTTATTCATTATTTATTTATTTATTTACTTATCTTCTTTATATTGGGTTATCCCTTCAGTGCACTAGCACTATTCTAACACTGAGCCCAGTTGTTTTAACGTTTTACCCAATCAGGAATATTCTGCACTCGCTCATTTCGTTTATTACAGAAAAACCTAACACTTTTGATGCATTGCAACGACGAGCGTTATTGTGGTCCTTCTTTTGTACTGTATACTTGTCTTCTAGGTAACAAATTAAAAATGCAAGCACCGAACCAGCTATTTACTTTAATGCCTTTGAATATATAAACTATAATACACAGTTGCTCATATACATGGTTGCTCATATATAGTTGGAATAAAAATATGTTTGCAAAATGATCCTTCAACGCCCCTTGTTTTACAAAAATAGGGTTGTAGTGAACGTGGAAGCGGTATATGGCATCTTCGAAACCTTTTATGATGATGTCATATACCGCCGGGAACCATTCCTCGTTCACCACAACCTTATTTTTGTAAATTGAGGGGTGTTAAAGGAAGTTTTGTACTTTACTTCCAAGCATTCTCTTGGCGCAGCCAAACGTGACCAAGACATTCAATTACCTGCTTATCACTCTACTACAGATAAACATTTCATATGACCTCTCAAAAATGTGATAAAAATATTTTTATTCCAACTATATGAGCAACCGTGTAGTTGGAATACAAATATTTCTACCACTTTTTTATGTAAAGGTAAATTTATGATAAAATATCTGGAAACTTATGTTGCTTTTTGTCAGATTTGATAGGTAATCTTGCTGGGTGTGAAATGGAACTCCGAATGTGATCAATTTTCTCATGAACTGGTAAGGGGGTAGCAACAAAAATGTGTCAAAAACGTGATTTTTAGGTAAAATTTGATTTGACCCCGCCTTGGTCAAGGTCACTTCTCTACTCAAGTTGGAATGTTTATCTGTATTAGAGTGATAAGCAAGGGATTGAATGTCTTTGTCATTCCTGACTGAGCTAAGGGAATGATTGGAAGAAAAGCACAAAATGATCCTTCGACGCCCCTCAATTTACAAAAATAGGGTTGTAGTGAACGTGGAATTGGTTCCGGCGGCTTTTGACATCTTGAAAAGTTTTGAAGATGTCATTTAACGTCAGGGACCATTCCACATTCACCAAATTGGGCTAATTTCTTGATTTCTCTCCGAGGTGTTTTGGAGTGTCTGGTACGGTTAATGTTTGAGGTGTCCATTATGAGAGTACTATTGAGTTGTATGCATGCCCCACAATAGCATTTTATGTACACATTATAATGTATTTATTTTACAATCTATAGAATCTGTTAGGTGCGAATTTCAGATAGGCAACTACAATGCATGTATTTGGTAATTTCAATTTATATCGTTGGTTTGTAAGCGGGAAGATGCGGGAAATAGCGATTTTGAATCGACTAAATTATGTATTCAAAACTGTATTACTGATATTCTTTGTTGGATGGATAGTTACAAGCTTATGTTAAACTCTGATAAGACGGAAGTCCTTACTGTTGGCACCAAGTCCCGTATCAACAAAGTTGATTGCGATACTATCCAGATTTTAAATTCGAACATTTCTTTTCAGGATTCAGTTAAGTACCTCGGTGTGAGGCTTGACCAGACATTATGTATGTCTGATCACATTAGTGACCTTTGTAGATCTCTGTTCTTTTCGTTGAGATGTATCGGCACAATTCGCCCTTACTTGTCTGAAAGGGCAACATCTTGTATGGTCAACTCTCTCATCACCTCGCGTATTGATTTTTGTAATTCTGCCTTATCTGGTATCACCTCTGATCAAATCAACCGGCTTCAACGCATTCAAAATAGCGCCGCGCGTCTCATCGCCAAAAAGAGAAAATGTGACCATGTTACTCCCATCCTCAAAGAACTTCATTGGCTGCCTATTGATTTTCGGATTAAGTTCAAATTATGTGTCCTTTTGGTGAATGTGGAATGGTCCCTGACGTTAAATGACATCTTCAAAACTTTTCAAGATGTCAAAAGCCGCCGGAACCAATTCCACGTTCACTACAACCCTATTTTTGTAAATTGAGGGGCGTCGAAGGATCATTTTGTGCTTTTCTTCCAATCATTCCCTTAGCTCAGTCAGGAATGACAAAGACATTCAATCCCTTGCTTATCACTCTAATACAGATAAACATTCCAACTTGAGTAGAGAAGTGACCTTGACCAAGGCGGGGTCAAATCAAATTTGACCTAAAATCACGTTTTTGACACATTTTTGTTGCTACCCCCTTACCAGTTCATGAGAAAATTGATCACATTCGGAGTTCCATTTCACACCCAGCAAGATTACCTATCAAATCTGACAAAAAGCAACATAAGTTTCCAGATATTTTATCATAAATTTACCTTTACATAAAAAAGTGGTAGAAATATTTGTATTCCAACTACACGGTTGCTCATATAGTTGGAATAAAAATATTTTTATCACATTTTTGAGAGGTCATATGAAATGTTTATCTGTAGTAGAGTGATAAGCAGGTAATTGAATGTCTTGGTCACGTTTGGCTGCGCCAAGAGAATGCTTGGAAGTAAAGTACAAAACTTCCTTTAACACCCCTCAATTTACAAAAATAAGGTTGTGGTGAACGAGGAATGGTTCCCGGCGGTATATGACATCATCATAAAAGGTTTCGAAGATGCCATATACCGCTTCCACGTTCACTACAACCCTATTTTTGTAAAACAAGGGGCGTTGAAGGATCATTTTGCAAACATATTTTTATTCCAACTATATATGAGCAACCATGTATATGAGCAACTGTGTATTATAGTTTATATATTCAAAGGCATTAAAGTAAATAGCTGGTTCGGTGCTTGCATTTTTAATTTGTTACCTAGAAGACAAGTATACAGTACAAAAGAAGGACCACAATAACGCTCGTCGTTGCAATGCATCAAAAGTGTTAGGTTTTTCTGTAATAAACGAAATGAGCGAGTGCAGAATATTCCTGATTGGGTAAAACGTTAAAACAACTGGGCTCAGTGTTAGAATAGTGCTAGTGCACTGAAGGGATAACCCAATATAAAGAAGATGAAAAAATAACTAAATAAATAAATGAATAAATAATAACAGCGTCTTTTATGTTGACCACAAAATTATTCAGATTTAAATATGTTTAAATAAATCATGCCACCTTTAAAATAAAAATCAGCATAAATCTCAGCATTTAAATGTTAACCCTCGTCCACCTAAGGTATTTTCTACTACGTCGTTACCTAAGGGGGGTGGTTACCCCCCCCCCTGTGAAAATGAAATTACCGCGCCAAAAGCGTATTTGTTTTATAACATAGTATAGGGTAGGGTCTCTTCTTTCTATTACTACCAACATCATGAAAATCGCTCAAGGCGTTACGTAATTATGACAATGAGCAAGAAACTCGTTAACATTGCGAAATTTAGAACTTTTTGAGTTTGAAATTTAGATATTTTGATTAGGTGGACTAGTTTGCCAAAAAAGAATGATTTTCTCCGCCTTTGAAGTACTTATGACGTCATAATTACGTGACACCTTGGCCGAATTTCACGACTTGAATATCTACTGAAACGAGAGACCCTACCTCATACTATGGTACGAAACTTAAGGTTTGTTAATTTTCAAGACCACTGTCCGGTGGCAACTCTTAAACCTCTCTTCATAACAAATGTTACAAAAATACCTTTGTTAGAAAACGAAATATGTACAGGGTGGACCAAAAAGACTTGAAATTTGAAAAAAATCGAGAATAATTGTCAAATATTAATACACTATGGTATTTTGTTCGTGCATGGTGAAAAAGTCAACCAAAGCTTGCATCGCGTTATTGACATTTGGGCAGAAAAGGTTCAAAATCAAGTTTGTTCACGGGCATCTTTTATGGATATTTATGCACAAAATGAGCGTTAGTTATAATATGCTTTCTGCAGATCTCCCTGTTCTAGATCTCCCACTATTTGCTGTATTCAAAAAAGGACCAAATCGGTTAACATTTGTTCTAATTCTGTAAATAGTCTGTGTAGATGGTACTTAACTTAACTTAACTTAACTTAATTACATTTATAAAGCGCTAAAACAGCTGTTTCAAAGCGCTGTACAATAAAAATACAATTACACAAGAAGAAGAATAATACAGAGGCATAGATTAGACAAGATAAAATGTAAAAAGCACAATTAAAAGGCAATATATACAAAAGCATGCACAAGGTAAAAATGTATAAAGCGGACCCAGAAGAAAAGATAATACAACCAACAAAAGGACACAAAAACAAAGGAAATTGTTGGAAGATTAATTTCCTCTGCGACCGCACAATACACAATATTATATAATAAAACAATAAAAATTTGCACACAGTCACAGTTAAAATCCTGACGCCAAGAAGTAAAGTACATGATTGCACACAAATTATTTAGCTGAGTCCCGTTGGAAAAAATGAGTCTTGAGTCTTTTCTTAAATGACGAAATCGTTGGAGCTACACGTGTATTCTGTCAATAGTCTGTATAGATGATACACGTGCATTGGGAATCTGACTCCTACGAAGCTACAGTTCTACAATAACTTTAGGAAATAAATGTTCTCTCGTGATTTGTTATTTAATAATAATAATAATAACAAAGCGTTTTTATAACGCGCAAAAACCATCCTGGAGGATCTTGAAGCGCGTGAAAACAGGGACAATGAACAAAGACAAACACGACGAAAAATTAAGAAACAGGGAATGCCTGACGGAAGAGATGGGTTTTTAACTCAGTCAATTCAAATCAAAGTTAAAAACCCATCTATTCCGTCAGTGAACAAACTTGATTTTGAACCTTTTCTGCGCAAATGTCAATAACGCAATGCAAGCTTTGGTTGACTTTTTCAATATTGGAGTGAATGAATAACTTCACAATATGTTTGTAAAGTAGAGTTACAGTGTATAGCACGTCATGTTTGGCTTCAAAACATGACATTTACCACAAGACTAACATATATGATTGGCTAATCAAATGCTTAAGTGGTGCATTCGTCTTAAATCAAAATTGGGAATTATTTGCTACAAATTGCTACATTGTCACGACAAAGCGAAACAGAAACTGAAAAAACGTGTCATGCTGGCTCTTTAGGTTTATTTCATAGATTTTTTTTAATAATACAGGTATGCTTTTCTCCGGTATCTTACCAATTTGACTTTTGAACTAATATTATACATTAGTCGGTTTATAAAGATAAATTTATTATTTCCTCGTTAAACTAAGGAGAGCTCAGTCCATCAAATTTAAAATTTTCAGCAACATTATGTAATAAATGCCTATGTATTACATAACCAGATTATGATATCTCTTTCAAGTACAAAATTGCAGAAAAATAATTCAAATCTGTTTTGGTGTTATTGCTATCGAAAAACTTCAAGATATAACTTGATTGGAATTTCATTATTTTACTTGCAGGTGCGAGACGATTGAAGTGTCAAAATTAATCTGCGTTTCTGATTGCATATCACGAGAATAAGCTTACTATCATTTTATTGTACTTGCCGAGAAACATTAGACTATAATGGTTAACACTGCTGATAATGTTGGATGAATCAACGTCTCAGTAGATCATGTTAAAACCTAGTCAAATGTGTGTTTTTTTAATATTCATATGTTCTGATGTTGAAAAATAATAATTAAGATAAAGTGGTTTCTTTCTTCTGACTTGCCTTCTCAGATTATTTTGTTTACTTTCTATGTTAAACCAATACGACAAACAAATGCTGCAAAGGTGTGTCGGATCGTTTCAATTGCCTTTAACCCTCGTCAACGGATCATCGCCGATTGTTCCAAAACGCAAAACAAAGTGACCCCAGGCATCTAAGTAGTTGTTTCTACATACTTTGCGGACATGTTGATGAAAAAGGTGGGGGTAGGGTAAGCCGTCA
>JXSR01S050269.1:58620-69203 GCA_000969725.1 Ophiothrix spiculata
CAAGCTTAAACGTACAGAACATGTTAGAACTACCATTTCCTTTATTCATTAGCAAAATCCCCGATGAAAATCCGATATTTAGAACTTTTGTAGCGAATTTTAGAATTTCTTTCAATTTTCGCCGAAAATCAGATTTCGGTGAAATTTATGTTTTATGACGTCATAATTAAGTAACGCCTTGGGCGATTTTCATGAATTTGGTATCAATAGAAAAAGGAGCCCCTACCCTATACTATGGTATAAAACAACCACGCTTTTGGCGCGGTTATTTCATTTTCACAGGGGGGGTAACCACCCCCTTAGGTAACGACGTAGTAGAAAATACCTTAGGTGGACGAGGGTTAACATTTAAATGTACAATCGACACAAACGAGATATCGGCTTAAAATGCATTTTGTAACTATATGCAATAACATTTTCCATATATTTTTTTCATTTCGGTTTAGTAGAAAGAAAACGCTTCATATCGAGTATTGGAAGTTTGAATGTAAAACTTAAAGCAGGAAAGGAGAAATGGTTGAGCTAGTCTTGTTGTCATTCGGTGTCATTGTTGTTTGTTATTTTGCTGCTATCGCCGTTATTGTAATAAAGCCGCAGACTCATTCAAGTGAAAATGAAACTTTTTTTTGAGGACAAGGAAAATATCAGCTTTTTTATTCGACCTGATAAACAGATTTTTTAGTCATACGTTTGTTACTTTGTACGTGAGAAGTATTTTCTAATCAGAAATTGTAACAGTGTTTCTATCCGTGCATGAATGAGAACATTCATTTTTAATTCAAAAATGTCACAAACGTTACCAAAAGGTCGCAGCAAAATGTCACAAACTTGAAAACACTGGATTAACAGAAATGCTGACAATAGAATTTTCTACCGCTTTTATGATTTTTTTTAACATGTTACCCAACATCTTTGAAAAGCGCAATAAAAATTCGCTAACATGTCAGAGATTTTTTTACTTTGAAGTCATTAATTGGAGTAACAAACATTTTCGTCAGGATTTTCGTGCTATGTCACAAACGTTATCGAACGTTACATGAACTTTATGCAGTATTTTGGCAATTAATTTAATCTTTAAACACCTACATATGTTGGTCCCATCAGTGAGCATCATTATCAACAACACACTTGTGGATAAAATGTTTATGCTAGGTTCTGTGGCCATTCTATAGTGAAATTTTGCAATTTTTCGGTTTCAAACGTTACTTTGGAATCGCCTGCAAATGAATACCGACTTTGGAACATTTCTAACTGTACCTAATGTTGCGTATTTGACGCAGTATTCTAACATGTAAGACAGACAATTATTGTTTTAACGTGACGATATGAAAGTGTAATTCATGAATACAAATCGTCTTATTAAAGGTCACACTTTTTACGAAACATTTTAAACACTGATTGTTTTATTCCAAGTGTATTAAATACTTCTTTCTATTGTGCCCTTTATTTTAAAACAGTTAATTGTGTTGATACAAAGCGTGTAATAATATCCTCTAAGTAGGTTTAAACTATTTAGTAGGTCAATGAGCTTCTTATTTTCAAAGACAATAAAAAACATTGAATTGCTGTTATGAATCTGAAAACATTAGTTGTTACTTAAGTGTTTTAATTGGTTATTAACATAGATTAGACTATACTTAAGCGTGTCATTCTTGGATTCTAGAACTTTTCTAGCAAAAGGTTTAACTTTTACCTGTTTCTCTCTCCCCCAAAATCGCCTTCTTCAAGTCGGTCTTACTTTATGATGCTATAAAGACGTAAGGTCTTGTTAGTTAATTTTCCTAATTTTGGTATATATCGATAAAAGACAGCCTCTTTTAAGAGCTTAAAAGCTTCTATATACGTCAATATTTCG
Source organism: Ophiothrix spiculata (assembly GCA_000969725.1). Lineage (NCBI taxonomy): Eukaryota > Metazoa > Echinodermata > Ophiuroidea > Amphilepidida > Ophiotrichidae > Ophiothrix > Ophiothrix spiculata. Next base: position 60,476 of record JXSR01S050269.1, read on the forward strand.
CTATTTAATGTTAACACGCGAAATTCGCAAAAATAAAAACCAACATTTCTACTATACAGTATACAATAATTGTACTACCAATTTATTTGTGGAAGTGGAAATAAGGATTGTTGATACACCCCCTTTGCACGCTTCATTACAAAATGAATTGGGTAGACAGTATTAAATATACGATATACACTTTTACTTATCCAGGGGTCAAGGACGTTAGGAAATTCTGCTGTAACAATGTTCCATTAACGAATAAGATTTAAAGTCAGGTGGCCTTGTTCACACAACAGAAGCTTGATTGGGTACCTCTTATTGAACATGTATATATAAATGTCAACATAATTAACTGCTCAATAAAAGTGTGTCGTACATTGTTGAAAATTATGAAATGTATCGACACTTCAGAATTACCCTTTCAAAAGACATACGTTTGTGATAAATGGAGGGATGACTTATAAAAAAAATAAGATCAGATTACCGATATGTAGCACACTTTAAACTGGATACACAAAATATATACATTTTAATAAAAACAAGGTATTTGAAAAACTATGCTGGCCGAGAATACAGGTCTCACTGTAGATTGATTTAGCAGTAATATATAGGCCTATAATAGGCCAACTGATTAAAAAAAACCGGAAGAATGAAGAAAGAAAAAAAAAACCTGCAATGTTTTGTTTTTGACAAATTCCAGACTGATCCTAGATATTTCTATAAAATATAAGAATTAAATTAAATTTCCCCTTCCTCTAAAAAAAGGCTGTGTAATATATTTGTATTTTCCAATAGGGGACAAAACTTGATCAGATTTTGAGGATTATATCATGATTGCCATCATTGCCAACTTTTCTTGGTAGATTGACATTCGGGGGTCTCAACTAGTCCTTACAATGCGCCACATGACATTAAATAATTGTATGGGAAAGTGCCAAATATTTCCCAGTGTATTAGTCTCGTATCCTATAACCCGGGATTCCTAATGTATTATCTTTGTTTTTGGAAAGTGTCAAAGCTCCAATCAGTCATCGTAGGCTTATATCGTACTTACAAAATAAATTTTAAAACATATCATGACAACCTCACTGCATGCACAAATTAAAAAATAATCAAAAACAAAATGAAGTTTATAGTTTAATAGGTAAACCTTTACACTAACTATAAATCAGGCATATTATGAATAACAATACTCCCCCCCCCCCCCCCACTGAACTGGCTTACAGAACATTGTACAAACAAGTGATTTATAAGTTTATTCCATTCAAAGACTTTCAATCAATTTTTTTCTAAAGGCAAGGCCACTGACTGATAACATACATTGAAATATTTATAGCTGTTTATTGGAGTGTGCTATCCAAAATCACCTTTTAAAAGTTTGGTGCTGTTACCAGGGGAAACGAAGAAGAATGTTATTTAATTTTACTGGCTTTTGCATCATTTTTTAAGAAAATAATTCTGTATAAATAGGCAGATTCAATAAATTGTTGCTCCTGCATTGATCATATTGACATTTTTTTTGTATTATGAGTGTTTTTGCTGCTAAAATAAATAAAATAAGGACATATATATATGATGTCAAAGGTCATATTGAGTTTTGGCCACTAAAGCTGTCCTCACTCAGGTTCGGCCAGTAAAAATATCAGCCTGGGTATTTGTATGGACCATATTGTATATTAAACCTTACAATTTTTTTGGAAATAAATGAGATGGATATCTTTACTTGTAATATCTCAATATTGGAGAAAAAGAAAAAACCTCACTATTTGTTTGTAGAGTTACAGTGTATAGCCCATCATGTTTTGCTTCAAAACATGACATTTACCACAAAACCAACAGATATGATTGGCTAAACATATGCTTAAGTGATGCATTCGTCTTAAATCAGAATTGAAAATTATTTGCTACAAATTTCCATATTGTCATCCAAATGTTATGTTGATGTGAAAGAAGTAGAAATTCATTGCTTAAAAATATTCTAAGTAGTTTGATTTTGTACTTGTAGTTATAATAAAAAGAGCTGTTATATCATTTTTGCACCAATTAAATATTCCACACCTTATTATTTCGCTCAATACATTGAAAAAACGATGATAACTTTGAGGCATTAATACGTCAATCGTTATGATGCCGTTCTTTCTGTATAATTGTATCATGAATAACAAATGATAAGGTAAGCACTGTACCTGTTATTTTCTTTGACGGTTATGAATATTTAAACTATATATCCTGTTTTGAAGACAGACGAATTCATTAGCTTATAAAATGCTTCATCTATAAACAGACATGATAATGTAATTTAAGCACCCAAGATATTTTCACAAACGGAAGCCGTCAATGTGATTTTCTAGATGAAGTAATGTTTTTCTGCATAATGTAATTTATGGATCTGAGGCGTCTTTTCAAAAAGAACACTCACGTTGACATAATTGCCGTTTTTTTAAGACAATAACATAGAGTTAAGACACGTTATTGTAAGTGGTTGTTTCCATGCATATTCATCAAGAATTTTATTTTTGTTGCTACTTTGATATTTGAAGTAGTTTTCCTTTTTTTTTTTGGCAATTTAGTGCTAAAAAAATAACGAACATCTTTATTGACATAAATGTGAAAAGGCAGTCCGCATGCACATGTTCTTTTTCTGCAGGGGAGGTTGTGTGGGTGACTCAGGCGGGTATTTCTACATTGTGCGGGAGGGGGGGGGGGGCTTAAAGGCTGAAATTGTTAGAAGAGGGTCGGTTTCAAATGATTATTGAAATGGCTTTGCAGGTACAATTTAAAATAATTCTTAATTGTCATAACTAAGGGGCGGCTTCAAAACTCAACCGGCGGTTGTCTGCCGGTTCTGGGCGGTTCTGGGCGGTTCAACTGGAATAAACAATAGCCAACCACCCAGAACCGCCCAGAACCGCCCAGAACCGGCAGACAACCGCCGGTTGAGTTTTGAAGCCGCCCCTAACAGACCGTTTTTGAAAAATTTAAACTGTTTGGGATGGTTTAGATCATTTGTTTCAATCTGTAACCATATGAAACAATGTAAAATTAGTTAACATTGTTAAAATGCTAGCCTAATATAGACAGAACATTTCAAAATCGAAATCATGTCCCAAAGAAATACTACGTTTGTATTCTTTCATACATGTGGTAAGTAAATTATATTCTTTACTGTACAATGAGTTCAGCATAACTACTTTAACAATTCAAAGATATGATTTTCTATGTCAAGGAAATTAAACATAAGAGCCTGTAGCACTTTACGAAATAAAGTAAAGATAAATCACAGGAATATAATACGAAAATATGAAATTGAATTAAGTACGTGTTCTGATTTCATATTTGCCTTAAAACTGCACCGTTTGCAGACATGTAAACCACTTTATGATCGGCACACAAAGAAAGTGTAGTGATACATCTACATTCGGCAATTATGTTACGGGTTTTGAGTGCATTTGAATTTAAATACGGTATCTTGTAATGGATTGCTCAAGTCCAAAATGATTTGTTTTAAACACGTTGGTAATTAAATACACACACACACACACACACACCCTAAATGAAAAGAGTAACATTGTTCACTAGTACTAATCAAGCACATGCGTGTCAGTTTTATCTGACAAAAATGAATTATGCAATAAGCCTAACAATATATTCAAATACTTAGGTAACCAACAAACTCTTAGTTTTAGAATTTACTTTCCATCGTATTTCCTTAAAATATGTTGAAGACTTCGTGCCTAATGTTTTTCATTTGAATAATGAGTAGTGGGAAGTTAACGCGTCATATTTTGGGAGCATTGCAGGTAAGATGTTTGTAGGTAATGTTTGATAAATAAGAAATATATATCATGGCTGTGTCAATTTAGCAATGGTATCATTCATGGGCAGCTAAAAGAGGTCATTTGAACCCTAAGGTAGACTTAGAAGTGGCGTATAATTAGCATTGACTCAACAAAAACGGACACTGCAACTCTCTGCTAGAGTCACGCGACACTTGACTCTACTGTCATGACAAATACACTACACTGTCGGTCAAATCTAGGCAGTCCAAATGTAAATTTGTTTATAGATGCATTAAAATATGAAGAAACTGTTAATTAATAACAAGAGTAAAAATCAAACATTATTGTCACCAACTTACATTGTCTGGGGATATTTAGTTTTTGAAATACGTTGCGTTGAAATTTTGATGACTTCATTCTGGGACATCAGACATCTGACCTATGGGTCAAACTATTATAGTTCTTATGAGCTATCAAATATTTGGTGCGACAAGTCGTTGTTATCTTATGATATGACATATAATTCCAATGTATTTTCTATTAATAACGGAGGCTTGGTGATGACAAATAACACCACACAATTGTGTTTGTTGTCAAATGTTTGGTAATTAACAACACCAAGGATCCGTTATAGATTAGAAGATGCATAATAATTATTGTAATAACAAAGACTTGTTGCACAAAACATCTGGTAGCTCAAATGACATAAATTGACCCTTAGGTGGCATTTACGGCTGGTTTGGGATGGACGGTCACATATGTTAGTGGATGGTGACTGCAGACCAAAAATCCTTTTTTATCACTAAGATGACCCCATTTTTTCACACCCTCTACACCCAATGCCATATTTTGTCCAAGTCTTACATTTAGCTACCCCTATTTTCTTTGGCCGAAAAACAAATGAATGACCCCTTTTTTACTGAGATCCTGCACTGAATGCACCTCTAGGTCGGCATATTACTTTTGAATTTGAGTTCCCCCCGAAAACTAAACATACTTAATTTCAATTCATGCTCCATATTCAAAATATTGGATAGGTTTATTTTTCCCAGGGTTTTAGTTTTCTTGAGTTTGTTAAAACACTTTCTATATTGTAGATATAAAGTTAAAGACTACATACATAACCATCCTGTAATTTCGGCTTTCCCTTCAAAACCATTTGTATAATTTATCCTGTATATCTATAAGATTATATCACCCCTTTATTTTTCAAATAACCGTATGTCGTTTCCCAACAATCGAGTTCCTTTGCTAAAGCATTCCCATTTTATATAATCAAATTCACCATACCCTAGTTATACAATATTAATCCCCACCAGGTACATTGCCATTTAAACTTATACCTTAAATCCCTAAAGAATAAACTATACATGTTTAATGCCACCATTTTGAATTTTGAAGCGTGTTTTGACGTCCCAGTAATTTGTTTCCTTTCATTGAAAAGTGTTGAATGGACAAGGACGTATTCGGTTTTGCAAATTAACGTTTCAGCTATATTTTTCAAACACACCCGATGAATGTATAACCTATGTTAGACATGATAATGTAATTTGGAGGAACCGTTAAGGGTTTTTAATTTTTTGTCTAGATTAAGTAATGTTTTCTGCGTCATGAGATTTCAGAAGGTGAAGGTGTACTAAAAGAAAGACCCGCCTTGACATAGAAACTTAGACAAGGAAAAATCTCGTAATGATTTCGTTCATGGAATATTAATCAAGTTATTTAATGGTTGCTATTTAATAATTCTATGTATTTTAGGAAAATAAATCGGACAAATTGATATACATCAAGGTGATAAGTAGTTTTCTTCTGATAACATGTTGAGATTACTATAGCCTATGGAAAGACCCTTATCAAATTGAAATTAATGTTTGAATATTTCTTACGGTGGTTGCTATTCTTTATATTGCAATGAATTTAACTGAACTACTTTAGCGATTCAAAGATATAATTTCCATACTAAGGAAATTAAACATAAGAGCCTGCAGCACTTTAAAACATATAAACATATCTTGGGAATATAATAAGTTAATATGGAATTGAATTATATTCGTGTTCCAAATTCATATTTGCAATAAGAATTCACTATTTGCAGACTAGTAAACCACCTATTTATCGGTGTGCACTGCTAGCCAATGTAGAGACTCGTGCATACAATTGACACAACCCAGATTATATATAAATACAATGGGTATCATGTAGTATTTTGTAATAATTAAGGCACTGCTCATATAATGAAATAATATACAGCGGGGATAAACATCTTCCAATAATAAAAAGAACAAATAGTAACACCTGTTAATTGTCAATAGTTACCAAAATTGCTCGCAATAACTTTTATGTAGCAAGATATTAAATTCGTTGCTTATAGCCAGAAGGTCAAAATTATGCAATGAGCTAAACAGTATATATAATTTTTGAATAGAAAATTTATTGTAAGATAATTTCTTTATGCATCCTTAAAACGTGCTAGGTTTAATTTACTTAACTAAAACCCAATTAAATAGCATTAACACTATGTATTTCAGTAAGAAGAAAATTAATGCTTCATGTCGTTCCGAGAATTGGAAGTTTGAAGATAAATTAAAGTTAATAAATTCTTGATAAAGGAGGACATGAGAATTATATATTTGTTGATATTGGTGCCATTTTTTGATATATGCAATGTTGGTGTGATGAGCGTTGTATTAGAACTGCAAAAAAAAAGTGTGAACATGTTCTGACTTTTCCCAATGTCCCGTATTTATGCAGTATTATTGATGTTCTGGATACGGAAATAATACTTTCCCGTCAATTTGTATTAATGTTTGCCCAAGCGTTTGTTTATATAATCCATGTTTGACATGTTTGTGCAAGTGAGTTGTTTTCTTGTTGAGGACTTAGAAACTGTCACAAGTATTATATATATAAAGCCTTTTACTGACTATTAAGTGTAAATTATAGAGGTGTCATCTAATCCTATCGAGGCGTCAAAACTATGCAGTAAGCAGACTTTTGTTAGTTAACTGGCAACAAATATTTGCTGGATCACTATAAAACTCAACCGGCGGTGGACTATCCGAAACTAGGGGTTCTGGGTGGTTGTTTTGAACAATAACAACTGACCAACTTCTGCAGTTCCGGATTTTGGGTGAACTCTAACTAAGTCATAAATGAAAGTAATTCATATCTCCAAATCGTCTTATAAAAGGTCATGATTATGACGAAGCCTTTAAAATCGTGACGGTTTTATATCAAATGAATTCAATAATTTCAGTCTTCTTAATGTTAGGACTTTGTTTTGAAACAATTACTTGTGTAGATAAAAAGCTTGTCACAACAACCTGCAAATGGTTTAAACCATGTAGAAGGTCTACTTTAAAAAAAATGAAAAAATAACTGGCAACCCAAGACTCGAATATGGAACTTTGGAATTATAACCCCATCTTGGCATTGGTAGTTTTTGGTTCTTATCCTGTTTTTCTAACGTCCTCTAAACCAAGAAGCAAAGAGAGGAGATTCTTGAAATAAATTCTAAATTGAATAGGTGGCGTATTATAATAGGAAAGATGGCAACATAATTTGAATAAATCTAAAAACAGATATGCTTAAATTGATTCTTTCAAGACACTTTCTTAATTAAACAAGTAAACCAGCAATGTTACTTTCTTTTCTGGATTTATTAGTTTATAAATCTCAAGTGTGTTTTTAAAACAACTTCTTTGGCATAGTCTTAAGAAAGACAAACACGCTTTAATGGTTGTTTCCATGCATATTCATAATTTTCTATGTTTTGCTTGCGATTTTGAAGTAGTTTATGTAATTTCATTCATATTTCAAGAAAACTAAACAAAAGCAAAATAAGCATGATAAGTACTTGCCCGTCGAAATCATGCCGAGGTTACCGTAGCCCACAGACAAACATCACAAAATTTGAATTTAAATTCAGTATGACGAATTATATTTTCATTTCATTATTTGTACATAAAAAATATCTAATATGCTTTATAGTACAATAAATTCAGCATAACCTCTTTAAGAATTCAGATATATGTTTTTCCATTCTAAGGAAATTAAACATACGAGCCCGCAGCTCTTTACGAAATATAGATAATCCAGTGGAATTTAATACGATTATTGAATTGAATTTTAAAAGTGCATTTTCTGACATCCCACTTGCTGTAAGAATTCACTGTTAGTCGACATGTAAATCGTTTAATATTAGGACACAAAAAGAGTCAGTGCAGAGATACAATCGACATGTATGCTACGGATTAGAAATACATATTTTACTTATGTATGTATTGTAATTCATTGATTAAGTGCCGACAGTCACAGCTTACTTAGCGATACATGGATTAAGATTAAGAGCTAGTACTGATAACCAGAAAATATTAAGAGAACTGTTGTTTAAATTTAGAGGAATTCATAGATTAAATCAGACCCACTCCCAATAAAAGGTAATTGTTGGATATCAGATGATTCCTCTTGCATAAGATAAAACATAACATAAAAAGGTTTATTTATAAGGCGATGTGTCTAACAGAAGTATTCTGCAGGTGCGATATTATTTTCCTCACCATGAGGTTATGCCAAATTCAAAGAGAATCCGTATATATAACGTTTTCACGAATATTCCAATTACAAAAATAAGGCCAAACAAAGCAAAAAGAAAAACGAACTTTGTCTCAGGTTCTGTTAGGTCAAAACCCAAAGCTATATGCAATTTTTTTTTTAAATTACATTTTTTAACAATGTGAATGCGTTTTTGTTAAATTATCTGACACCACAATTTGGCTTAGTGTAAAAAGCGAAAGCGAAAGCGGAAGCGAAAGCGCAAGCGCAAGCCAAAACGCTGAAATTGTTAAGGTCGCATAATACTGAAATACTGTGCCCAATTAAATATTATTCAGGGTACCGGTAGCTAATTTTACCAACATGTTTACTGCGACCCAACAAAGGAAGAGAGTTATTTCCAATGAGGC